>CAJQZJ010001826.1:28293684-28307197 GCA_907164525.1 Lophiomys imhausi | reverse complement strand
TGCAGGTTCGTCAGGGTAAGTTGGTTATTGTAGTCTCACCTTAAATAAGGCTTCATGCTTTCTTCTCTGTGGGAGACCCGCAGGCCAACTTACTTCTTTTGAATCAGGAACTCAGCTGCTCTGCCTCAGTCCATAAAGCCAGGCACAGTTTCCCCTAGGCCACTGATTGGACAGATCAAACCCCTCCAGGCAAAAGCTGAGCCACAGGGTTTAGTCCTTGGCTTTTTGGTGTCTTGCTCAGGCTTTCTTTGCTCACCAGCTTCTTTCTGCTTCAGGGAGAGAGCTGGCCATCAATGGCCAGCCCTTTTTTCAGCAGGACTCTTGGAGCTCTCTAGCATCAGGGGCCTCTTCCCTTTCTGGGATCCATGCACTGTCCTTAAATAGGAGGAACTCTGTTTCAGCTTAATTTGGGCTCCACCCACTTAGCAGCTGAAAACAATGTCAGGCCAGATACTTTGTTTCTTCAAGTCTATTGAGTCTTTCCTGTTTTTCCTGACTTCAACCTTGTTTTTCAGTCTATTAAGTCTTTCCTCTTTTTCCTGACTTCATGTTGATAATGCTCTTCAGGCCCTGAATTAAGAGACAGTATCATAAACTCCTATATATTTTCTAAATCTAATTTATCTAACCCCTACATGTGTCACAAACTGAAAAATAAATGACCACAAGAAAAAGTGATGCTATAAATGGGATCAAACCTTTTTCGATGACAAATGAAAAACACACGGAGGTAATATTGGTATTCAGGTAATGTGGCACTGACTCATCAGGCCACGCTGGAAAGCAATTACAAAGGAACATCTTTGAATGGAGGAGATGACTCAGTGGGAAAAGTGCTTGCTCTGCATATGTGTGTTCAACCTAATGCCCACATACAGTTGTGCCCACAATCGGTAATCATGGTGCTCCTACGCTGAGATGGAAGGTGTGGTCAGGAAAAATCAGGGAGGCTTATGAGGCAGTTAGCCTGGCCTACACGGTGATAAGTAAGTCTTTGTCTCAGAAAAGGATGAAAGTGAGGATCAGTCCACAATATGTTCTTCTGACTCCCCAAACATGTATCAAAGCACCAGTGTACATACTTGTGCATGTATATACTGTAACATACATGTAACACACAGACACACAAACACACACAGGCACACACACACATACGAATATGTACACACGTATGAACACTCACACACATGCCACATGCTATATGTAAATATTTTTATAAAAACAACAGTAATTACATTTTCGTGAAAACCTTGCAGTCAAATTTTGAACAGTCATTATCTACAGCCACAATTCTAATTGTGAACTTTGAAATCCTTTTTGTTTGATGCCTGATCCCTTGATTTGGGTCTTTTCTCTATTTACATATTCCCATCTTGTTCTCTTCAATGAAATCTCTGTTATCTAAAGTTCAAAGTGTGCTGTTGGATTATCAACATATGAATAATATATATATATTATATATATATATATATATATATATATATATATATATTATATATTACTTGACTTGAAATCTTAACTTCCCAGATAATATATTCTGAAGATTTTATTGCTTTTTTTTTTTTTGGTTTTTCGAGACAGGTTTTCTCTGTATATCCCTGGCTGTCCTGGACTCGCTTTGTTGACCAGGTTGGCCTTGAACTCACAGAGATTCACCTGCCTCTGTCTTCCAAGGGCTGGGATTAAAGGCATACGCCACCACTGCCAGGCTTTATTGCATTTTTTAAATGAAGGGAAGAATAAGTAAGCTTTTTGAGAGTCCCCACTAAGAGGTGTCATAACTAATCAGAACTGGATTGGCTTGGACCCCACTACACTGCTGCAATACCTCCCTCTTCGGGTGAAAAATGAAGAGATAAGGAGAGAGAAAAAGAGCGAGAAAATAATGAAAAAGAATAGATGGTGGAGAGATAACAACTAGATAGATAAATAGAATATCGATGATAGATGATGATGATGAAGATAGAGAGATAGATGGATAGACAGATAGATAGATAGATAGACAGATAATTACATATACATCGCACACACGTGCACATTCTATATGGTATGATATATCTGACAGACTGCAATTTCTTTAAAAATATACATACCCATCTTTCTCATACAAAAATGATTGTCTCTCTTTTTGTAAGAATCATGACCCCTGTTTTGAGTAATTACTATGTACTAGAATTATTCTAGCATTTAACATAAATTGGCCTCATAATCTTATTATTGTGACATTTTTATTTATCGCTGTTATAGAAAACTGGACTTGAAAAAAGCAGATGTGGAAGTTTAGAGCTTGTAAGCTGTGCGATTTGGACTGGAACCTGGTTCCTCTAAATCTGTGATCATGGTGGTGATGTTTTCCCACACAGCAAGCAGAAGTAGAATGCCACCTTTCCACTGCCAATGACACTTTCTGTTGAGGTCTCAATCAACCTCACTTTGAAACCACAAGGAATACCAGTCAGAAAAATAAGAATTTGAAGAGGAAGATTGATCTAGTGTTGGATAGGCTGAAGCAAAGGATAGATGCTAGGAAGGCATCCAGGAAAATATAAATCTGCAACTGATCACTGTTAACAGTGAAGTACCTGGTGAGTTAGAAGATTGAGGAAGAATAAATCAGACAATAGATAAGGGAAATATGATGGAGAAAGCAGTTGAACAGTTAGACAACAAAGGAAGGGGGTTGAAGGAACACAGAAGGAGTGAGGAAGGAGAGGCAATCACTTCCAGGAAAGATAGGAGATCTGGTGGAAGAAGACAAATATGAATGTATCCAGAATGTTTTGATTCTAATGATTCTAACTTTGAATATATTCACTTAGCATGAACTGAATTATTTCTTGTCTTGAAATAAAGAAGTGAATTTAGCAGTTTGTTAGAGTGTAAACTATTTCCTTGAGAAATTGCATTTCCATTTAATTTGTGTCAGTTAATTTATTTTATGTGTAATTTTTATTAACATGTATTGTATAATTTAAGGGGTTCAGCACAATATTTTCATGCATAGGAATAGTATGTACCAACTTTCTTTTATATACTAAGTTCCCAATATCATGTAATATTCTTGTTTAAGATGACCAGTTTGTAGCTTTCAACAGTGTGGGAGAATATCCAGTGAATGCATATATATATATATATATATATATATGCATATCCAACTATATATATACATATATGTATACATGTATTCACATATGTGATGAATGTATATTTAATCTTTTTTCATCTAATAATCTTCTGAGGGACACCTAAACTGTTTCCAAATCTTAACTACTATGGATAGTACAGGAATATACATGAATACTCACATATCCTTTGGATATGCTTACTTCATTTTCTTTCCTAAAATACCCAGAAATTAGATAACTGAACCATATAACAGATTACTTTGAGGACTTCCATTCAGTAATTCATAACAATTGTTGTAAATGCACTTCCCATACACAATGTATAAAAATTAATTTCATGAAGAAATGTGAAAGAATGTACAATAGTGAATACCAGGTCTGACTTGATATTTCAGTATAGGATATAGTTCAAAAATTTGTATATATGGTTTTATTGTCTTTAGTAAAAGTAATGAGATTGCCATTTATAGTCATTTATAGATGTATGGTTAGAATCACAGGATGTTATTCTAAGTGAAATAAGCATGACATAGAAAGACAACCATGACATAACATCTTTCATATGGAACTTAAAAGATGTTGTCCTGCTGTAAAATAGTGATAAATACAGGCAGTAAAATGTGTGATAGAGATTAATAAAGACTGATTAGACTTGATTTATGTATACCAAATTTGTAACATACTGAAACCCATTACAATGCACAATTAATACATAATAATAAAGTAAAATGTAAATGTGGATGGGAGGATCTATATGTTGTTTTAGTTTTGGAACACTACATGGTATCTATTTGATTCTTCTGTCTTAAAATGCTCGTATTATGCTACATGTATATTAAATTTGGTTGAAAAACTTTTCAAAGTTAAGAATACAGTTATAGATTAAAAAATGAAATTGAACAAATAAAATGTAAATACTTGTAATGTTGAATAGGAAGGTGTTTACTGCAGTACAATGTTTACTGTTCCAAGACTCTACATTATTCTCACAGTGTTTTTGATTTTGATTTAATATTATTTTATTTCATTTGAGTATGAAACAGTAAACTTCTAATACTACTCACTAGATACTAGTATTTAATAGCAGTAGCAAATTATATAAAAGCCATTTGAGTCCTTCAATAATGAATATAAAACAATTAACCATAAATTCCTCAAGGACACAGAAACACAATTAGTAAGGACAAATTCACCACAGCACAATTGCCATTCATATCCAAAGTAGGTAAAAGACCTGTGCACCCCAGGACAGGTGCATGCTTGCCAGCACTGTCTGCTTGTCTGTTCATCATCGTTTGCAGTTAAAGCTTTCGGAGAAGCACAGTCTGCTCAACCAACTAATAAATCCAAAAGTTTTTCGTTATAGCTGTTTGCTTGGGAACCGTCTTCAACAGAGTATTGGAAATAATTGTGAATAAGTCATAGAGGATTAACAGAGTTTTTGATTGATAAATGTGTCTTTATCATTGCTTTATAATCATTTCATTGATAAGCTTTCATCAGAGTATAGTTAGCTTACTAAATATCAGCAATTTAAACGTGTGCAGCAAATATCAAGGAGAAGAGCATCAATGCTCTGGTTATCCTATGGTCTTTCTGCTTATTAAATTTCATTTCATCTTTAACTCATCCAAGAAGACTTCATTCTACTCTGACATAATTTTGCCTGTTCTTAGAATGTGATATGATAGATAGCATGTCAAATAATAGGTAGCATTTCTGTGTCCTAAAGTTTAGAAAAAGAATATCATTCTTGAAATTGTCTTTGTAAGTTTTATATTAGTACAAATGTAGGATATGAGGACAGGGCTTGTTTCAGGCTGATAATTACATTTGTAAGGCCTAGTGATATGCTATGTATAAAAGGGAGACCAATCTCACTTGATACACTGGACTTAACTCATCATAAGCCAAGTTGAAGAACATCCTGTCATGTTTAATAATATCAAGTTTTAAAGACATCTCTGTGTAAATAGTTTTGTATCTATATTTAATTAACTTAAAATAGACAAGTCCTGAGCCCAGGTATATTCTCTGTTATGGAAATTGTCTGGGTAGATAAATTCACCAGTCCTCCAATCAACTCATATCCACTGATAGAACAATACCTTATTATACTATATCTTCTCGATTTCACCCAACCTTTGAGAATTGTGTGGTGTATCATAGTCACACCCAGTGGCACATTATTTTGAAGCAAAATTCATTATTCCTTAAATAATTTACCACCAAAGTAGAAAAGACATTGAAAGTATAAGAAACAAGGTTGAAAGATTCCACAATTTTTTAAAATTCTATTCTTTAGCTTTAGTTTTATTTCAAACACATAGAAACTTGTGTCTGTGGGGTTTTCTTTCAGGGAAAGCACTAACTGGGACATGCTGACATTTTGAATTATACTAATTCCTTTCCTTATTGTAAGGCAAGATATTTTAACATAACTTTCACCATCTTAGTATGTTTCTCCCCTAATAACAACTTGATCAAGTATTTATTCTCAGCAGTTTACTAGGAAGGCATCCAAGAAAGTAGGAGGAGAGAATCAGGAAGAGTGGCAATGATAGATATAAGGATTATCTATAAGCAATGAATGGAAGGCTGCTTTTTGGGATTTTTAAGTCCAATATCATGAATGAATTGGTCTTGCACAGTGGCTTCTCAAAATTGTGAGAACTTCCTGGGGTAGATTTCAAAAAAAGTAAGCCTTCTTTTTCCTTTGGGTCACTAATAAGTAAGGTACATTTCTGAAGAGTGTCCTCTGTGGCTGAAGTCAGAGAGAGCCCACAGTCTTGAGGCCAGATAAAATGCTGTTGTCACACACATTAGAGGAAAATATCACTACACGATATACATATTTAAATATTCTTTTGAGAAATGAGCATATAATTTCTCATTCTTTCTGTTTCTTCTATGGAAATTAATGTTAATAAAAGTTAAAGATTTTTTTCCTTTTCTTGAGGCCTAATAGTAGGGGGCATAACATTCCTCTCAAATTGGCTGAGGACATGTCAAGAACATTTTTTACAGCTCTCTTGTGCTGCTGAGACATTCTCTATATTTATTGTGTTTATGGAATAAAAATAATGAGGAAAAAGCTTCTTTACCAAAAAGTTGTATAACTCATTGAATCAATGCTTATGAGAACCAACACTGCTTTTCTTGGGGATGCTAAAGACTGAATGGCATTGATTAATTGTCTATGAAATTGCACACACAAAACCACACACATACACATGCATGAACACACATGTACATACAAACACACAAAACATCCTTAAAAAAAAAAACTTATACAGAAAAGCAGTTTTACAGAGTGGCGACACCATGGCCAGGCCAGAAATATTCCCAGGGTGCCTTGCAAACACAAGTGAAGCCACCCTTAGTACTACAAGGTGTCAAGGTCATATTTGCTTTCCATGTTTTTCTTTTTTCCCCTGGAAGCCATATCTTAAGGCAGGTGGGTCTCACTGGGTTCCAGTGAGGTAATTCTGAGGCCCAGATAGACTTTGATGTTTCCCAAGCTTGCAATAACTAGAATTTTCTTTATAATCTTTTCCTAGATAAATCTCACTCTTCCTAGTCCAGGATTGTCTTCAGACTTGCTTGCCAATTTCTGAGTTGCCTGTGTCTGTCTATTGTTCACCTGATCTTTTCATTTTGATTCCACCTTAATGTACTTCTTTAAAGTCCCTGTCTCCAAACTTTATCACCTTCTTAGTTTCTAGAATTTGAGATTTCCACCTATGAATTTTGGCATAAATATTTTGGACCATACAGTTCTTTTAATTTCTTCAAAAGAACTTCTAAAGAGAATTCTGAGCACTCAGTTGGTTTTGTAGGTACTATGTTATCTTGTCCTATTGTTTGCAACGATAACAGAAAACACTTTATTCAAAGTATCCATATTTTTTAATAAATCAGAGAATTAACAGAAATGCCAAAGGCTAATCATTACTTCCTAACAAGTGTTTTAAAGTATAATGCATTTTATTATGACTCTTAAGAATGTTAATCATTCTATTATCTATGATGACAATGTAATTATCATTAAAATTAATTCTTCAGGCTAAAATTTTATAGTATATTTACTCCTTCAAACATACTTCTGATTTTAATGTTTGGTTAGAATATGTTTCTACTGACAGACTAATTGAAAATTTGTATGCGTGTAATATCAATTTATTTACTTATAGTTTGCTAATAAGTGAAAATAATCATTTTAGTAAGTAAAAGTGACATATCATGAAAGATAAGGCTTGAAAAGTACTCCACTGTCTTAATTTCACTAGTATCAGATTACAGATAACTGAAGAAATTCATGATATGCTGAAATATCAGAGCAGAAATCATGATATATTGTTCAGAACTTGAGACCTTGTGCTTACTTTGTAAAATTTGTTACATTTATTTATATACTCATTTTATCTATCTATCTATCTATCTATCTATCTATCTATCTACCTACCTATCTCTCTCTCTCTCTATCTATTTACCCATGAATGTACAAGGGCACCCAATTATTGCCTTCCTAATCTCTAAGTAGCCAACCCCTTCCTTCACCCACCTTTATCTCCCAGGCTAATCTCTTTATCTCTCTCTGTTACTTATTTTACTTCTGGAATTTGTAGCCTTGGTATATCATATATGTATGTCATATATATATACATATATGACAGATTCTATGAAAAGATGAGCACAGAAAAAAGTTGGTCATTTTTTATATACAATTTTTCTTTTAATTTCCTTCTTTTAAAAATTTTCTTTGGTCCTATATCTAGAATTAATATTTGCCCTACATTTTAGGAGTGTGTGAATTTATTTCTTAAGCATTGATATTCTATTTCAAATTCACATTTCTCATTCTTGACATGATTTGGAAGCAGTTATGTGAAAAGTGTGTCTGTCTTCTTTGAGGACCCAACAAATGTAGAAAATAACAGAAAGATGCAAGATCTTCTTACATTAGCTACAGGGTAAAAGAGTCATGTTCTAATTCTTCCTGATTCTTTCTACCTTATTCTTTCATCTATATTCTTTCCTCCAAATTTGTATTTCATTATTGAGGGTACCATTTATAGGCAGATATCTTTATGTTGTTAAAGTAGCCTGTGCTGAAAAAGCGAAAATAGCATCAATTTTAACCTCAAATTATAAAAACTAAATCACAAAATATATGTGAGTAAAATTAAAATGGACAAATCATTATGATTCCCTTGAAAGTAGAGTACATGTACAACACATATATGACTCTCATATAAAACTTTCAAATAAAAATATTACAAGTGAAAAAGAATAACAAAAATGACTTAACAACAAAATAAAATGAAAGTGTGGTAAATGCATATTCATTATGAATAGTTCCACTATATGTAGTTATATATTCTGTATATGGCCTATGGAGGTGGAGGGACTAGATTATAAGTCTAACATTGTTAACATCTTTGAGACCAAGTCATATTTTCCTGTAGTAAGCTATTAGCTGCGTTGGAGTGACCTGTTTTCAGGTGACAGTGCTATTGTTACTTGAGAAATATATATATATTAGAATATCCACTGTGTCACAGGACAAATTATTCTTCACAATAGGTTACAATAAGACTGCTTTAATGAATAGAAATTTATAGATGTAAGTTAAGGGACAAATGAGACATGACAAGGTACAGAGAAAATAGAAATATGGGGAAGTATTTACTCTTATGCTTGAGAGAGAGGGAGAAGAGTAAAATTATCATCTTTTAATAAAATCTGGATGTACATTTGGTTGTAATCTCCTTTTCTCCCATAATATATCATGAGACAAATCTTACATACTTAACAGTTCTTAACTAAGGTTGTGTTGACTGATATCTCTCTGATCTCTTCCAAGAGGCTATAGCAAAAACTCTAGTACTTACCTTTAAATCCATAGTAGCCCTCAGTTGTTTAAGTGGAGAATGAACAGGTGAGTAAAAAAAAAAAAAAAAAAGAAAGTAGCATCCTGAAAGTTTTGGATGCTATTTTCAAGTTCTTGTAGTAAAACAATGTTGCTGGACAGTCCCCACTGACTCTTCTGCTGTAGAACTAAACTTGCCATACAAAAATGAATCAATGTTTCTATTTTGACTTTCCAAGGAGAAAAGGTTCAGACATAGATTCAAGTATATGAAACATCCTAGAGATAGCTCTTAGCAAGTGTAATCTTCCTGCAAGTGTTAGATCTGCCAACCAATCAGGACTATTTTTTTCTTCAGATATTCAGCTTCAATCATTGTATAGCTTCATTGGTCCATTCTAATTTTGAATTATTGCTCTATACAAGTTCTTTATTTGTAAAATTATGACTACTTTGTCATATGTTGACACTTAGTTTGATTCTTACAACTGAAATTGTTTCAGGAATAGGTAGAAGAGGGAAAAAGAGATAAATGTATGTTCATATGGTACTTACACTCCAGTCTGAGAAACCAGAAAGCTGAGAATGTACACACACACACACACACACACACACACACAGAGAGAGAGAGAGAGAGAGAGAGAGAGAGAAAGAGAGAGAGAGAGAGACAGACAGACAGACAGATGATAGATAGATGATAGATATTTTATATAGTATGAAATTAATTAAGCAGAATACATACATCTGGGAAATGCTGTGGTATAAAAAGTAGTTAGAAAAGACTCCTTTTCAGGAGACAGTACTACTGAAGTGTTTAATAAAAGGAAGAAAATTTGACTTCAATATTACTCAATTTGACTTCTTCTTGCTTGTGTCTGCAGCGGTCCTTTTATAAATTAGTAACACGTTCTTGGTTCTTCAACATGTCTTTTTTAAACTTTGTTTTTTACCTTAAGTGGAGTATAGTTTGGTGTATGTCATGGTGTTATTACAGGAAATAAGTTTTTATTTGTAATAATTTTACAGAAATGAAGAGGAAGACCTAAGGCTGGACTGCTGAGGACAATGATGACTTCTTTTCTTTCAGGCATTTCCTTCTTAAGCCTATCTGAGATCAAACACAATATTATGAAAATATAAAGTAAACTCTAGTAGTTCAGTATTTTTTTAGTGATGTTCTAGAATCATTTGTCTTTATTGGACTGAAGGACAAAAATAATTACTTTAAGTTTATACACCATAATTTTATAAAAACAACAACAACAACAAAAACCCCAAAACAAACATTTTAACTTAAAGTAAAAACATAGAGGTGCTAAGTTACTGGAAATATTTTATTTATGCCTGAGCTCATACTTGAACATGAACTAAATAATAATAAAATAAGTATAAGATGACAATATTAATTAAGGGTCACACGTGGCCTTCTTTATAGCAGGTTTATAATCTTTCATTCATACCTTTTAAGAGTTAAGGTCCTTCCAGCGCAAGTCATGGATCCTGTTGCTTGTTAGTCAAACACCTTATTCTAAAATGGACTGCCATATCAAGCCCAAGTACAAGACAAAGCTCTTATACCTTGTGTGACTGATGAACTGAGGGGGCCTTGGTATGTGGGGCTCCCCTCATCTAAGGAAAAGGGCAGAGACAAAAAGAGGGATGAGGGAGGGAGGAACGAAGGGAGCAGTAGGGAAGAAGGAAGGAGACTTTGATCAAGATGTAACTTGAAAAAATAAATTAATAAACAAAACAAAAACGTTTAGCTCCTTTAACTAAAACCTTGAATTCTCGTTTTATTGCATGTGAGAATGTGCATCTCTGTGCATTTCCCAGATCATATAATTTGGATACATCCAAATTACATGAATCCATAGCCATTACAGCACTGCATCTAATAAGGAAGAACAGGCATAATGTTTCAAAATGCATGGTTTAGGGAATGAACTAAGTGGGGCCACAGGGAACAAAGAATGACAGATACATAGACACAAGTACAGAAAATCTAGGATTAGGTAGGCAGTATGCTCTCATGGAGATGCACCAACAACTCAGGATTCAGTGAATTAATTTTATACATATGAATAAAGGAGGCAGGTTTATTGTATTCAGCTGAACAGGGAAATAGGTTTAGCTAATCTTAGTAAGGGGTCTATGTAGGAAAGCACACAGGCTGTAAACTACCTGAAGGAAGATGTGGTTGACATTTTGAAACACACTGTGAACATCCACAAATGCTTGAAGATGAAAGTGTTAATTAGCAAATATATTGATTAATGACTATAGGCACTTATAACAAATGCAAACACTAACTACTAGCTCTAAGAATAACTATAAACCCCTATTACCTAACAACTGACCATATTAATAACTATTATCTAACAACTAATTCCAACCTTTTAGAAGGATCCAGTCTCTAGGACAGGTCCTCAGTCCTCAGGAATACCTCATAGGGTTAATAGGATATTGCCTTGCTATGGTGGTTGAGGCTTTCTTCTCTCTGAAGCCTCATTTGTCCACTGACATTCTTGGTTAATTTGCATTAGCCACTCAGCACCTCTGCCTCAGTCTTTAAGGCTGGCCACAGTTTTATTCAAGTCACTGTTTGAACTGGTTGAACACTTCAGGGCAAAAGCTGTGCCACAGGATTTAGTCCTTGGCTTTTTGCTGCCTTGCTGAGGCCTTCTCTGCTCACCAGCTTTTTGCCTCAGGAAGAACTGACCATATCTTTTGAGCTGCATTTGAGATCATCTTTTTAGTCTACCTAGGTTAACTCCCCCAGATGATACAAGCCATCTTGCATCTTGTAAGGTCGTCTCTAGTGTGGGAACTCTCAGTCTCCACCCACTTCATCCATCTTTCAATAGGGTCTCTCTTTATTTCACCTGGCTTAAGCCTAATCTGGGCTCCACCCACTTTTTAAGGCTATTAGCAGCTGCAAACAATGCCAAGCCATAAACTTTGTATTTAGTCCATATGCTGCCAAGCCAAGTGCCCACTGGTGCCAGGCTAATCTTCATGCCTCCTTCAGAAGCCCTTAGGTATTCACTAAATCTAATCTATATTAATCTAACTCCACTTAAAAATGAACCTGAAGGATTTGCCATTTTCTAAACCTGATTGGCAGAAGGTTTTGTTTTTCCCATAGATCAGAGGCATTGGAGTCCTTGATATGGCTCTGCTCCTGTCAACAAAGCACATTCACTCAGGGCTTCCTCTGATTCCAATGAGGGGGTCACTTGGAGAAAGAAACTGTGAATCTACTCTTCTACTACAATTCTTTGGAATTCAGCAAGGAGGAAAATAAAGCAGAAAAAGATGTTGAACAATAATGGGAGAGATGTGAGGGTATCAGGAAGTACCACCATGATACAATAAAGTAAGGCTCTCAAACAATGATAGTTGTTCCTATCTGCAACGACATTTCTGGTCAAAGCCACATGTAATTGTATTTCTCTAGCACCCTGGAAAAAATTTCTAACATTCCATAATTATATCCTTAAAAAGTGCATCATCATAACAGAAGCTGATCCCTTCACTTCTCAGCAGCTCTTAAAATGATTTTAAGAGTTTTTTCTTTATCACCCAGCTCTCCACTGACCTTTCCTACTTTATTCAGTCTTTATGTCATGCAATTAGCTAACTATCCAGAATTACAGAAAACATTATCAGTCTAATCCTTCCCAATGTCTGAAGAGTTGCTTCTACATTTCAGTTGATAACTTAACTTTCCATTCACAGTGTGCAGGACTCTACATTTTATCCACCATGTCCTCACTTCGTAATGCTTATTCCTGTGTCCAACAACTTCCATTACTACCCCTCAAATACATGATCAATGCTGTTCTGTAGAACTTGAGTTTCTGTTATTGAGACTTCTTATACCCATGAAGTTATTCATCTAGCCACCTATTCCTTTACCAATTTATTAAATTACTATATCCTGAGTACTTTTCAGGTCTTACAAATGGTTCTGAAAGATTCAAACACAATTGCAAACAAGACAAAACAAACAAGCAAACAAACAAAAAGGCAACAAACATTTTCCATGTGTGTAGTCTACTGTGGATGGATAGAAATTTTCTGTGAGAATGTTGGTGTATATGTACATGTGTATATGTCATACATAAGAGATGATAAATTCTATGGGGAGTTGTTAAGCAGGAAAGGGGGTTAAAATGATGGTGAAGGTGTAGGAAAATGAGAGTAGTAAGAATGATCACTTTGCAAAGATGAATAAATCTTTGGTCCAGGTTGAAAGAATGCCCCATCCTGTTTTCTGCAGGTTATTTTGGTTGAGAGCTAAAAACACAGAGGTTTGAAATCAGAGTTTTCAATATATATTATAGAATCTGATGCTAGCCAGAGCCTTATAATGGAGGTAGTATAGTGTTGCGTCCCCCCTTGTCCAGCAAGGAATGACGCAACTCGCAAAACTCTTCTCCAGCAGTTTATTCAGGTCCCTTGAAAACAGTCTTCCGAATAATGGGGCAGACCCAACCCACAGGCTAAATACTAA
>CAJQZJ010001826.1:28140369-28293674 GCA_907164525.1 Lophiomys imhausi | reverse complement strand
GCTGGTGGAAGGCGGAGACCAGCGCCATCTTTAGGGCGCGGCACTTCTCAGCTCTATACATTATAGAATGAAATGGTGACATATAGATAATCATTTGGGGATATTGTCCAATTTTGAATAACCTCATATACTTTTATATTGTATTCCAAGTGAGATAGAGAACCATTGGAGTATTTTGAAATTTTGAATGACTGATGAAGTCAAAATATTAGCTTCTTCCTCAGGATAACAAATATTGTTTGGATGCTGTTAATGGAGCTTGTTTTCTGAAAACCTCGATAAAATGTAAACACTTTTTTCTCCTTTTTTTGGAGTATTCATGTAGGAAAATAAATCAACTATGCATTTTTGCCACTGAAGTAGATAATTTAACTTTCCTTAGACAGAGAGACATGTAATCTAAGGGTTAACATGCTGTTGGACACTTCTTGGTCTCTTCTGAAATCAATATATCATGTATTAAGAAACTGGATTTAATAGGCTTTTATTTACCATTGACACACTTACTGTGGAAATTACATTAAATCTATGAAGTTACTATTGATTGTCATTGTTTCATGGAGAAGAGATTGCTGATAAGTTGGGAAGATATAAGCAGGATAGAAAATTCTCATTCTGGCTAATTTTATGTTGTTGTTGTTACTTCCATTGAGAATAGGTTATTTCAAGCAAGAACAGCTTTATTTATTTCTAAGTAACAGCCAGGTGATCTGTTCACACAATAGGTGTATCAAAATCATTTGCAAAGCAGTCTGGAGTCACACCATGATTTCATTAAGGTAAACAACAGCAACAAAACTGAGTCATCGAATGGCAGAGCTGGAAATGTGTGCATGGGAGAAAGAATATACAAATAGATTTAAGGTTTAACAATGCTAGTATGTCCTTTACTTATTCTATCATGCTGGTAAAATTGCCTTCATTTCTTGAATTTGTTTAACTAGAAACAATTGTAAGTAGTATTTATTGAATTGACAAACTAATATTAACAAAATATGAGAGATGTTCACATTCCCACAGGTATTTAGTTGTATCGACTGTTTTCATAATCATGATGTTAAACCTGACTTTTCCTCTAGGCTTTTCCAAATATTTCCACCTTTCTGAGTTCATTTGCTGTCTCATACTTCACCATGGAGAGAGAGATTTTCCTACCATTTTATACCATATATAATACAGGATATGATATTATATAATATAAGCACAAGAGAAAGCTCTGTATGTAAAGAAACAAAGGTGAAACATTCACTCAGAATTAAGATAGTATGTGAATACCAGTAACTGAAGAAACTTAGGTTTCTCACATCACAAAGTAAGGAAAGTAGTTATACCTGCTTGTTGGTATTGTTTTATATTTCCACTAAGCTACAGATGTAACTAACATAAGTTTTATTAATTACTTCAAGTTACATCTCCATCACACTGCCATCTTTCCACCACTCCTGGTCCCACCTTCTCACCCTCATCCCCTTCTCCCACCTATTCTACTCCTCCTCTGGAGTAGGGTGTCCCTAAATATCAGCACCCCCATGGTTCAGCAGTCATCACATGAGGACTAAGAGCTTCCTCTTGCACTGGGGGCCTACATGGCAGGACCACTAGGGCAAAGTGTCTCACTAACAGGTAACAAATTATATGTTCATGTTTCTTTTGGTGTGTTGGGATAGAATAGTTATCCTGTACTATGTGGCTAAAATCCAATTACAAGTGAATAGATGCCATGTGCATCTTTCTGAGTCTGCGTTAGCTCACTCAGGATGAGCTTCCCTAGTTCCATCCATTTGATTGCAAATTGCATGATTTCCTTGTTTCTGATAGTTGAGTAGTATTCCGTTGTGTAAATGTACCACATATCTTTTTTTCTTTTCTTTTTTTTTTTTGTTTTTATCCATTCATCAGTTGAGGGACATCAGGGTTGTTTCCAATTTCCAGCTATTACAAATAAGAATGCTATGAACATAGATGAGGAGATGTCTTTGTGATTTGGCTAGGAATTGTTTGGATGTATACTCAGAAGTGGTATAGCTGGGTCTTGAGGTAGAGCTATTCCAAGTTTTCTAGGACATCACCAGACTGATTTCCATAGTGGTAGTACAAGTTTGCACTCCCACCAGCAATGGAGGAGTGTTCCCCTTTCTCCACACCCTTGCCAGCATGTGCTGCTATTTGAGTTTTTGATCTTAGCCATTCTGACAGGTGTGAGATGGAATCTCAAAGTCTAGTCATCTTGAGTTTCATTTCTCTGATGATTAAGAATGTTGAAAATTTCCTCAAGTGTCTCTCAGCCATTAGGGATTCCTCCTTTTTGAATTCTTGGTTTAGCTCTGTTCTGCACTTTTTTGATTGGATTATTTGGCATTTAATTTCTTGGTCCTTTAAAAATTATGGATATTAGCCCTCTGTCAGATGTGGGGTTGGGAAGATCTTTTCCCAATCTGTAGGTTGCTGTTTTGTTCGAATGACAGTGTCCTTTGCCATACAGAAGCTTTGTTTTAAAGCTATATATACATGTGTGTTCATGTGCACATGTGTGCATGTATGCATATTTGTATGTCTGTGCATGTGTATAATTGTATGTATAGATGTGTTTGTGTAGTAAGTGGAGAATAATTATCAGCCTTTTGTATATAAGAAGTTTTTAAAAATCTGCCTCAATTTTCTGACTCCTGGGCTTTCATAATCACTGGTCTGTCACATAGACTGGTGTCATGAAATGTGCTGTTTTGTTCCTTCCTTTCCAAATATGGAACTAAAGGATATTTAACATTAATTATTTCCCTTTAACTTATACACTGCATTCCATTTTATATGACATATACTTATTATTTTACTTCAACTCAATTCTAAACTGTCACACAAAAGAATTAACTATTAATACTTAATGCAAAGATCCCCATATGGAAGCACATGCTGACTAACATGCAGATATCACTTCTTTGCTGAATATTAGCAATATCATTATAGTAACTACTGAAACTCAACTTAAGGTTAATACTATATGATACAACCAACAGAGAAAAAGGATGTAGAGGATTACCTTGTCAACAAATCTGTTTATCATACAACATAGTAAAAATATAACTGCATTTGTATAATCGTTTGATATTAATTATGTTGAGAGGCTTGAATATCCAGTGCTAAAAGGATTAAAGAGGTATTGTTAATATTAATCTGCATGTAGATATTCAGAATAGTTATCTAGAAAACAGTCTGATAATTGAATCCAATGTAGGAAGAAAGACCATGAGCTAATAATGAGAACATATTGAAAATACATAATTCTAAGTGTGAATGTTGGAGTTTGTTCAAGACCCTTAAAAGAATATCTCTGGAGTCTACTTTTAATGTTCTCATTAGAGGATGATTGTCTTATATGTGGGTCATATGTTACTCTTTTGTAAATGCTGGGCTAAACAGTTTTTAAGACTCATTCTGAATCTACAGATATTAAACCAAACATATACCTTGAAAGTATAAGTTTACACTTCAAAGTGGAATGAAACTATCTATGATATAATATATGAGCAATTTTAACATTTTGAAAATTAATTGGGTATAACATAAATACAATAATTTACCCTCTTTAAAATGTGTTATTCAATAAATATTTATATATTTGTAATCGTAATTATTGTATAACAACATATAAGGATGTTCTAGAACCTCAAAAATTCCCTTCATGCCCTATTACTTTTTGCTCTACACTACTTTCTGCCAAGCCTTGTGGTTACCACTCTTCTGACAGTATTGCCTCTGCTTTCAAAGATGATGTCAGGAAAGCTATATAAAGCTATATAGTTCATGGTCTTTAGTTCATGGGTTCTTTTCCTCAGCAAAATGCTCATGAGAAAGCAAAACACAAGGTGGGCATACTTATCTTTCTAGATACATGAAGTTATTAAAAGTGATTGCATAATTTTTAATATTGACACACTGACAAATTAATATCTAGGTGACGAAGATTTCTAATCTAGCTTCAAAACTACAACATACAGTATGCAACACCTCGCTAGATATGTTCCCTTCTACACCTCTTTACTAACAGTGGCTTTAAACTATTTAAATATTATTAAATAACTAACTGTGGTATTGATTTCCATTTTCTAATAAATTATAATAATGATGGTTCATTTCTTAGAACTTCAATTTTGTCAGGAATGATTTCTAATTTTAATATAGACATTTACATATCAACATTAAACATTTCCCAGGTTTATGACGGTTTAAGGTATTACTATAAATCTGAATTTCAGTCAGTAGAATGAGTTTTAATTTTTTGGCATAGAATGCTTTGTTAAGCATAGCTACTTTGTTTATTATTTTAAATAACCCTTAAATTAGGTAATGAAATCTATCTTTCATGGAACAGTCAAGCTAATTTTACTCCCTTAATCTCTAAGGGGAAGTCAAGCAATATACTTTGTATACACCATAGAAGTAATCAGTTTAATGCAACATTGTATATCCTAGAAACTTCTTGCATGTGAAAGATTTTTACAAAAGTTAAGTCCTTAAAGACAACAGTCACAACTTGTGATGCTCAGGAAATATTGTCCTTGGTACAACATGACTTTGAAAACATAATGACTGTTCTTCAAGTTCTTATACTTCTGCAATATGTAATGTTCTACCTCTTCATTCATCTCTGACAGGCATACATTTTTTTCTGATTACATACTTTCCTGATGAAATGATACACAATATCAGATTGTTATTCAAAATCTCTTTTAATAATTTCCATACTAGCTGTAGCCAATTTGTAACCTTTGATTTAGACATTCAAAAAATTTATATTACCAAAACTAAATGGAAATTTAAATATTGTGTTTTCTGTTTTATTTTTCTGGCACAATTATTTGGTGGGTATATTCTATGATAATTAGGACTTTATGACACATTGGACTTTCTGTAGTTTTTATGAATAAAATATATTATTTAATATTAATATTTCTCCTACATATAGTTGTGTATATGGATTTACATGTGTATAAAATAACACAGTTGTTTATATGGCTTTTGCTTCATAAATAAATAATTTTAAAATATAAAATAATCTATATGTATTAAATACAGAAAAAACTATCATGCTTAGTTATATAGAAAAATGTTGCCAAAGTGGTTATGTTTTTTTTTTTTTTGAGATGTCAATTTACTATGTTGCCAAGGTGGGGTACAAAGTATTAGACTTCAGTGATCCTTCCATCTTAGCCACTCAGCCTCCTGAGTTCCAGGAAAGTATCACACATGTGCTCTGCCATGCTCATCTAGCTTCAGATGCTTAACAGAGAAATACAAGTAACAATAAACAAAGGAGGAACAAAATGACAAGGTGCTTCAGTGATCTTCTCCCCAAAGACACACCATAGGTAACAACTTTACAAACTGCCTTCATAAAAGCTAAAAATATCATTGTTTCATAGCAATCTTCCCCACCCCTTGGTTTCTAAACTCAATTTTTTTGCACCCCCCATCTAAGATGTTCCCTGAGCCTTGATGTTAGTGACTAGGAACCAGCTGTTCTAGGGCTGTGCACACAATGTGGGTATTTATGTTTTTAACATCAAGAACACAGAACTTGATGCATTCTGATACCCTTCTCTTATTCCTAATATAAATAACAACTGTGAATAATTTCGACCCAATTTGACAGTAGAATAATGATTGTTTGGTTCAATCTGACTTGTCATGATAATTTATTAGTTTTGCAATTGCACAAAATCATATTCCTGATATATGATATTGAAATCACCAGTCTGTAATGTGACTTTTACAGAAGTTTTACTCTCTTAAAACATGATGTATAAAATTTGTCAGTAAATAAAATGTAAGAAGTGTCAATCTGTGATTAAGATATTTCTTAGCACCCTGTGTACAATTGTTCTTATCCCCAGGGGTTGTGTTTTCACTGCTTGCACAATAAAAAAGGAGAGAAAATTTCACTTCTGTATCTCTTCTGGTAATATGTGTCACTTTCTCAGTGATGTATCTGACAGGATTTCTTCAGTTAAGGCTTTGTTCAGAACATAAAGTTTAATAATTTTATATGTAGTACATTTTTCATGAGTACTTCATTCTGCTTCATCAGAAACAAAGGAAAATTGCATGCTTAATGTAAACAAATGGGAATCTCTGATAAGCTAGTGCAGTGTGTATTTTATGTGCTACACCGTGCTCTATACTAAATTATATAATTTATGGTAATTATAATAATTTATATATAGTATATAAATATATTCTAACAAGAGTTAGAACTGCTTTTCTCTGAGTTTTTCCATGTCATTAACTTTTTAACATTTTAAACTTAAGTTTCATGATTAAAAATAAAGTGTCTGGCTTAAATAAACCTAAAATTATTTATAGCTTTCATTGGTCCACTTTGAATAAAATTATATTTCCAGATTAAATATTTTATGTCTAATCCACAACCAAGGACTTATGAGCATATAACCTTTCTCCTTGAACATCCAGTCAAGACCATCTGGCTTCTTTCTATTTTCAGTACTATTATGAGTGAGAAGATATCCACCCTCCAATTATAGCAGCCTGGAGGCTGACTCCAGAACCTTTAAAGCTTTGTTACAATCCAAGTAAAGAGACACTTTTTGAAAACTGAAAGAGAAGGTGGCATTTCTAAGTTTCAAGAAATGTGAACTTTGTCACAAAGGATATTAAGCTATTCAATTGTACTTCTAGAGTTTTTACTTAATGTAGGCACAATGTTGCTATTGTAAAACATGCTTTTGAATCAAAGAAGAGAAAGAAAATATTTCAATAAAGATAATTTTTGCATGAAGGTGTCTATTATTAATAACAGAGCCTTTGAAGGTGCTAAAACAGTTCTTGACAGTAAAGAGGCTTTCAGTATATATTTTTTATCACATTCAAACATGCCGGAAGGAAGGAAAACTGAGGGATTCTTAAAAGTCTATGATTTTTGACACAATGTTAAGAAATAGAACATGAAAACAATTTCATAATAAAGAATGAACTAGTACTTCTTTTATCAATTAGCAGTCTTAATTTTTATGTCTTGTATACACTCTTAATTAGTAAAACTTGAGTAACACATGCACCAAGACATGTATACATCTATCTATCTTTATAGATGTTATTTTATATGATGGGAACACTTCAATTTTTAAAATATTTCTTGACATAATCAATCACGTGTTTTACAGAGGCAACATTTTTAAAAATTTAATGTTTATGTATTACTTCAAGTTACATCTCCATCACAGTGTTCCTTTCCACCCCACCCGGTCCCACCCTCCCACCATATTCTCCCTCTCCCTTCTATCCTTCTCTCCAGAGTGGGTTTTGCCTATATATCAGTCCCTACCCCCAGTTCATCAATCATATGAGAGCTAAGAACTTCCTCATATACTGGGGACCTACATGGCAGCACCACTAGGGTAAAGTGTCTCACTAACAGGTAACAAAGTCTATGCTCCTGTTCCTTTGGGTTTGCTGGTTGTAGGATAGTTATCCTGTACTGTGTGTGGCTAAAATCCAATTATAAGTGAATAGATATCATGTGCCTCATTCTGAATCTGGGTTAGCTCAATCAGGATGAGCGTTTCTAGTTCCATCCATTTGGTTGAAAATTGCATGATTTCCTTGTTTCTGATAGCTGAGTAGTATTTCATTGTGTACATGTACCACAGGGTTTGTTTTTGTTTGTTTGTTTGTTTTTTAATCCATTTGTCGGTTGAGGGACATCTGGGTTGTTTCCAGTTTCTAACTATTACAAGCAAGACTGCTATGAACATAGATTATGAGATGTCCTTGTGGTTTGGTGAGGAATCATTTGAATGTATACCCAGAAGTGGTATGGCTGGGTCTTGAGGTAAAGCTATTCCAAGTTTTCTAAGACATCGCCAAACTGATTTCCATAGTGGCTGTACAAGTTTGCACTCCCGCCAGCAATGGAGGAGTGTTCCCCTTCACCACATCCTTGTCAGCATGTGCTGTCACTTGAGATTTTGATCTTAGCCATTCTGATGTGTATAAAATGGGATCCCAGAGTCGTTTTGAGTTGCATTTCCCTGTTGACTAAAGACGTTGTGCATTTCTTCAAGTGTCTCTTGGCCTTTAGAGATTACTCTTTTGTGAACTCTTGATATAGTTCTGAGCCCCATGTGTTGATTGGATTATTTGGTTTCTTAGAGTTTAATTTCTTGAGTTCTTTGTTAATTTTGGATATTAACCCTCTGTCAGATGAGTTGGTGAAGATCTTTTCCCAATTTGTAGGCTTTCATTTTGTTCTAATAACAGTGTCATTTGCCTTAGTTTGCTTTTCAGTTTCATAAGGTCTCATTTATTGATTATTGGTCCTAGAGCTCAAGTTATTGGTTTTCTGTTCAGGAAGTTTTTACCTGTGCCAATGAGTTTGAGGCTTTCAAACACTAACCAAAGAAGAAGAAGAAGAAGGAAGAGGAGGAGGAGGAGGAGGAGGAGGAGGAGGAGGAGGAGAAAGCTTAGACTAGACCTAGACCCGCTATACAAATATAGATGATGGACAGCTTTGTGTCATACATATTCCTTTGCAAATGTAGGGGTCTGTCACAGTGGTGGACTTTGCTACCTGTTAGTGGGACACTTTACCCTAGCTGAGTTGCCATGTTGAACCTGAGAGCAAGAGGAAGGAAGCTCTTAGCTTTCATGTGACTGATGAACTGAGGTGGGCTGATATGTGCTCCCCCCACACTGGAGGAGTAGGATAGATGGGAGAGGAAGTAGAGGAAAGAATGGTGAGAATGGAGGTGAGGAAGGAGAGGGCTGTGATGGAGTTGTAACTTGAATTTATAAATAAATGTCATAAAAATAAAAGAAAAATAAAGTCACTGCATTCTCAGTGATGAAACAGGAAATCTCTATGTTAGGTGAAATAAACTAGATTCAGAAACAAACAAACAACAGAAAAGTTAGACTGTGTTTTATGCTATGGTATTGAATTAATGTAAGATCCTGAGAATAAGTAAGAAAGGAATGGTTGCAGTTTAATAATAACACACTTGTGTCCAGTTGACAGGAACACAAATTTCTTTTTCTTATCTCTTTTTGTCAACTTGACACAGATATATACATATCAAGGATACTCATCAAAGGAAAAATACACCAAGATTACATCTTAATACTGAACATCTATTCCCCAAATGCAAGGGCACCCACTTTAGTAAAAGAAACACTACTAAAGCACAAATCCCATATTGAACTTCACGTACCAATAGTGGGAGACTTCAACACACCACTCTCATCACTGAAACTGTCAATGATACAGAAACAAAACAGAGATGTAATGAATATAACAGACATCATGAAACAAATGGTCCTAACTCATATCTACAGAACATTTCACCCAAACACAAAAGAATGTACTTTCTTCTCAGCACCTCATGGAACTTTTTCCAAAGTTAACCATATAGTTGGTCACAAAAGAAGCCTCAATAGATATAAAAAATATAAATCACTCCTTATATTTTATCAGACCATTATGACATAAAGCTTGACTTCAAATATAACAGAAACAACCAAAAGGCTACAAAATCATGTAAACTGAACAAGTCTCTGCTCAATGATCTCTGCATCAGGGAAGAAATAAAAAATGAAATTAAAGACTTTTTAGAATTCAATGAAAATGAAGGCACGGCATCCCAAACTTATGAGACACAATGAAAGTAATGATAAGAAGACAGTTCATAGTACTAAGCGCCTTCAAACAGAAATATAGAGTTCTCATACTAACAATTTAAAAACACACCTGAAAGCTCTAGAACAAAAAGAAACAAACACACCCAAGAGGAGTAGATGGCTGGAAATAATCAAAATTAGGGCTAAAATCATTATATTAGTAACGAAAAGAACAATACAAAGAATCAATGAAACCAAGAGTAGGTCCTTAGAGAAAATCTACAAAATAGACAAATCCCTAGCCAAACTAATTTAAAAGCAAATGAACAGTATCCAAACCAACAAAATCAGAAAAGGAAAGGGGACATAACAACAGACACTGAGGAGATCCAAAGACTTACTTCAAAAGCCTAAATTCCACAAAATTGGAAAACCTAAATGAAATGGATTATTTTCTTGATAGATTTCCCTTACCAAAGTTAAACCTGGATCAGGTAAACAAATTAAATAGTCCTATAACCCCTAAGTAAAATGGAATCTTATTTTATAAAATGTTTCCATAAACTTAGTCAACAGAAAAGTCTGTTGGACATTTTCTATATTAA
Source organism: Lophiomys imhausi (assembly GCA_907164525.1). Lineage (NCBI taxonomy): Eukaryota > Metazoa > Chordata > Mammalia > Rodentia > Muridae > Lophiomys > Lophiomys imhausi. The sequence continues at coordinate 28,283,439 of CAJQZJ010001826.1, read as the reverse complement.
TGATTCATAAGGGAAGGCTCATTCATAGTAGGAGGTGATAACCTGGTGCAAGTGGACAACAGTTGTAGAAGAAAGCAGGTTGACTAAACTAGGAAACAGCATTTCCCCAAAGCCTCTCCTTCAGTTCTTGCCTCCAAGTTCCTGCCTTAAGTTTCAGTTATTACCTCCCTTCATGATGGACTGTTTGTAACCTGTAAGCTAAAATAAACCCTTTCCTCTATAAGTGATGTTTCATGATGGTGTTTAATCAGAGAAAAATAAAGCAAACAAAGAGACTGCTTACTTGACTCTGTAACACATAAAGATAGTTATGACTCCAAAGTAGCTATTGTATTTATGAAGAGAGGAAGTTATTTCTTGCTTTACATATAGCAGTTTCAGTACTGAAATGAGGTCAATGCAGGGGATCCAAGATGGCAGCGTACCTCACGGATGCATTTTGAATGCGGAGAAAACAGCGATAATGCAACAGAGTTATAAGACACTGAGCAACAGTCTGAGTGGTAGGAACCCACTGTGTTTCACCCAGCGACCCAGGGACCATTGAAAGTCCCTGGCAGGACTCTCCTCCCCTCTCTTGGACACTCAGAAAAACAGACCAGCATGATCTGCGGAAGCTGCTGAATCCAGGAATCGGGAATCATCACCAGGAGAGGGACAGGGTAAGAGTCACTCAAATACCCAGCGGGCAGCTCCAAACCCCAGACATGGTTACTCACCAGCCTCCTAGGCTCCCAGATCCCACACATTTTGCAGCATTTTGGAAAGTGCAAACATATTTCTGCTTCCCCAGAGGGGTGTTGGACATACATACAGGCCCCTCTATTGGATTTGCGGTCACTGGGGAGAATGCTGCAGCTGGACAGAGCAGTGGAATACACTTCTGGCAGCAGATTATGCTGCAGCTCCACTGCAGTATACCATAACTTGGAAATCAATGGCCCCAATTGCCAGTATCCAAAGTCACCTCCAGACAGACATAGGTGGAGCGGTGAGAGTGGCAGAAAGGAAGGCAGCCAGGTTGGAAGGCAGAATTGTTTTCCACAGGGTCCAAGCCCTGGACAGATTATGGGGTTAATATTGGACTCTTTTGCTAGTGCTGGACTTCAGGCAATAAACCAGATCTTCAGCATATATAGTTCCACCCCTGGAGCAGTGAGGTTTTGGCCTGGAGGGCACTGCTGAGTGACTCAGCTTAAGGGCATAGTGCTTAGGGCTGAGAGGTCCACCTAGAGAGGCGGAAGCTTCTTTGGGACGGGAAACTGGACTCTGTCTCTATCGGAGTCAGATCCTTTCAGAGCCACAGCTGGCAGACTCAACCCCCAAACTTGGGACCTCCAGAGTCCTCAGCATTTGTGCCTGGACACCCAGGACCATACCAACAGAGCCACTACATGCTGAATAGCTAGTGTATAACAGAGAACTCTGACTTGTGAGCAGTGGAACAATCCTGGGCCATTCCTCATTGCCTGGGAGTGGGCTGCACCAGCTCACAGTGCTTCTGGGTATTAGATGCACATTGACCCTGAGAACCCCCTGAGAGTAGCAGGGGAGGACCAGTCCTAACATGTAAACTGCAGGAGAGCTACAACCCCACCAAACAGTCTGTGGCCTGCCAACCTGCACAGTCATCTATACAAGACAAGTTGGATTCAAGGAACCTACAGGAACACATCCCACCACAACCCCTCACCTGAGTCCCCAGTTTGGACAAAAATGAAGGTTTGAGCTCTGGGAGACACACTGAGGACCTCCACAAAAGGCCCCATCCAGCCTGTGTAAAGCTACAGATCACCAAGCGATACGATTGCTACACCAAAGTGCCCCCCTTGGCACCAAGCCCAGACGGCACCAGGAACAAACAGCTAAGAACAGCCAAATGGATAAAGGTCAGTGAAAAAACAGAGCCAACAAAAGTCAGGGAAATATGACTCCAACAAAATGCAGCTATGCTAGCACAGCAAGCCCTGACCACTTCACCACAGCTGAAACACATGAAAACGATGGCAATTCTACATTCTGGAAAGTGATAGAGTCCCTTCAAGAAGAATTTAAATCTATGAAGGAATTCAAAGAGTCCCCAATTTTACAAGTGAAAGCAACAGAGAATACCATTAGAGAGCTCCAAGCCAAAGTGGCTCAACTTGAACAGAAAAGAGACAAGGCAATGAAAAATTTAAAAGATATGAAGATTTCCAGGAAAAGACAAGCAAATTGGAGCAGGAAACACATAAAACGAATAAAATCTTTCAAGGCATGAAACTGGAAGTGGAAGCAAACACTCCCAAGAGGAGCAGAAGGCAGGAAAACATCAAACTTAAGGTGAAATCAACAACTTGGAAACAACAAGAATGATACAAAGAATCAATGAAACCAAGAGTTGATTCTTTGAGAAAATCAACAAAATAGACAAAGCCTTAGCCACATTAGCTAAAAGGCAGAGGGAAAAAAACCCAAATCAACAAAATCAGAAATGAAAAGGGATAAATAACAACAGACATTGAGGAAATAAAGAGAATATTTGGGTCCTATTTAAAAAATCTACACTCCACCAAATTTGAAAACTTAAGCGAAATGGACAATTTTCTTGATAGATTCCACCTACCGCAGGTAAATCAAGATCTGATTAACAGATTAAACAGCCCTATACCCCTAAGGAATTTGAAACAGTCATTAAAAATCTCCCAACCAAAAAAAGCCCAGAGCCAGATGGTTTCAGCACAGAATTCTACCAGACCTTCAAAGAAGAGCTAACCAATACTCTGCAAACTATTTCACAAAATTGAATCAGAAAGAACACTGCCAAACTCATTCTATGAGGTCACAGTCACCCTGATTCCTAAACCACACAAAGACCCAACAAAGAAAGAGAACTTCAGACCAATCTCCCTCATGAACATAGATGCAAAAGTACTTAATAAAATACTAGCAAACCGAATCCAAGAGCATATCAAGAGTATCATACACCAGGACCAAGTAGGCTTCATCCCAGGAATGCAGGGATACTTCAACATATGAAAATCCATCAACATAATTCACCATATAAACAAGATGAAAGAAAAAAAACTACATGATAACCTTGCTAGATTCGGAAAATGCATTTGACAAAATCCAACACCCATCATGCAAAAAGTTCTGGAGAGCACGGGCATACAAGGACCATACCTAGAAATAATAAAGGCAATATACAGCAAGCCAGTAGCCAACAACAAATTAAATGGAGAGAAATGTGAACCATTTCCTCTAAACTCAGGGACAAGACAATGATGTCCACTTTCACCGTATCTCTTCAATATAGTACTTGAAGTTCTTGCTAGACCAATAAGACAACTAAAGGAGATCATGGGGATACAAATTGGAAAGGAAGAAGTCAAGTTATCCCCATTTGCAGACAATATGATAGTATGCATAAGCAACCCCAAAAATTCCACCAGAGAACTCTTAACAGCTGATAAACACCTTCAGCAAGGTGGCTGGATACAAAATTAATTAAAAAAATAAGAAGCCCTTCTTTATATAACAAATTAATGGGCTGAGAAAGAAATCAGGGAAACATCTCACTTCACAATAGCCACAAAAAATATAAAATAGCTGGGGGTAATTCTAACCAAGCAAGTAAAGGACCTGTATAAGAGATTCATGCCCTTGAAGAAAGAAATTAAAGAGACCATCAGAAGATGGAAAGATCTCCCATGCTCATGGATAGGTAGGATCAACATAATAAAAGTGGCCATCCTACCAAAAGCAATATACAGATTCAATGCAATTCCTATCAAAATACAAACACAATTATTTTTTGGACCTGGAAAAAACTATTTTTAATTTTATATGAAACAACAAAAAACCCAGAATAGCTAAGTCAATCCTGTAAAATGAAAAAAACATCTGGAGGTATCACCATCCCAGATTTCAAGCTGTACTACAGAGCAATAGTAATAAAAACAGCATGGTACTGGTATAGAAACAGACCAATGGAATCAACCTGAAGGCCCAGAAATAAATCGACACACCTATGGTCACCTAATTCTTGACAAAGAAGACAAAACTGCACAATGGAAAAAGGAAAGCATCTTCAACAAATGGTTCTGGACCAACTAGATGTCCACATGTAAAAGAATGAAATTAGACCCATACTTATCACTTTGTACCAAACTTAAGTTCAAGTGGATCAAAGTCCTTAACATAAAGCTGGACAAACTAAATCTACTAGAAGTGAAAGTGGAAAAAACCCTCAAACTCATTGGCACAGGTGACATCTTCCTGAACAGAACACCAACACCTCAGGACCTAAGAACAACAATCAATAAATGGGACCTCATGAAATTGAAAATCTTCTGTAAGGCAAAAGAAACTATCATTCAAACAAAATGGCTGCCTATAGATTGGGAAAAATTCTTCACCAACCCCACATCTGACAGAGGGCTAGTATCCAAAATTTACAAAGAACTCAAGAAATTAAATGCCAAGAAACCAAATAATCCAATCTAAAATGGGGAAATGAGCTAAACAGAGAATTCAAAAAGGAGTATCCAATGGCTGAGAGACACTTGAAGACATGCCCAGCAACCTTAACCATCAGAGAATTACATCTCAAGAGGATTCCATCTCACACCTGTCATAATGGCTAAGATCAAAAACTCATATGACAGCACATGCTGACAAGGGTGTGGAGAAAGGGGAACCCTCCTCCATTGCTGGTGGGAGTGCAGGCTTGTGCAACCACAAAGGAGGTCATTCTGGTGATATCTTCGAAACTTGGAATAGCTTTGCCTCGCAACCCAGCCATACCACTTCTGGGTATACATCCAAATGATTCCTCACCGAATCACAAGGAAGTTTCCTCATTTATGTTCATAGCAGCCTTATTTGTAATAGCTAAAAATTGGAAACTACCCAGATGTCTCTCAAACAAAGAATGGATTAAAAAACTGTGGTACATCTACACAGTGGAATACTACTCAGCTATCAGAAACAATGAAATTATGCAATTTGTAGCCAAATGGATGGAACTAGAGAAGCTCATCCTGATTGAGCTAACCCAGACCCAGAAGGATGCACATGGCATCTATTCACTTATAGTCGTATTTTAGCCATATAGTACAGGATGTCTATACTACAATCAATGTACCAAAGAGAACATAGACATAGACTTTTTTCCCCTGTCAATGAGACACTTTTCCCTAGTGGTGCTGCCTTGTAGCCCCCCAGTGTATGAGGAGGCCCTTGGCCCTCATATAACTGAACTGGGGCAGGGGACTGTTATGTAGGGACACTCCATTCAAGAGGAGTGGAATGGAAGGATTAGGAGGTAGAGGGTGGGAGTGTGGGACTTGGAGGGGTGGAAAGAGGACACTATGATGGAGATGTAACCTGAATCAATAAATAAATAAATTTTAAAAAGAAAAAGAAATGAGGTCAATGCTAAGTATCTAAAGAGTGATTAATTGACAACACAGGCAAAGAAAGACAATGTTTAAAGTTATAGCAGTGGCTAAAGAAATAGAGCAGTAGAAGGAGGGAGGAGGGAAGACTGAGGTTCTTCAGGACTATCTATTTGAGATACACATGCTACAAAGCACCAAAATCAGAGTAGGGCTAAATCTGACAAACCTTGGTGGTGTAGGCACAGGAGCGCTGCTTCCCTCTGCCACACCTGGGCATCTTGGAAAAGCTGGCTCTGATTGCCTGAGTGCAGGAGATGGTTCTTCCCCTTGCATGTTGAAGCACTTGGATGAGCAGACCCTGGCAGCAGGTAAAGCAAAACTGATGGGCTGACCAACTCAGCTACAATGAGTCCCAGATCCAGCACTTTGAGCTGGCTCACCCCAACATCTACCCAGTGTATGAAATTCTAGAGTGTGTGAATGGACCAGTCCTACAGAACCAACGCTGCAGGATCTCTGCAACATGGGATAACAGCAAAATATTCATGTGAGGATCCAGGATTGATAATGTAACAGACCCAGAGGCTTCAAACTAGACCAATGACTAATTTCAACAAACATTTGCAAATAAAGCTGTTTGGACAAAGTATACTATGTGACACACCATGAAAAACCACAGCTAGCTTCCATGGCAAGATTTATATATAAATCTTATATATATATATATATATATATATATATATATATATATTCCATATATATCTTTATATATGTATGGGAGAGGTTGCAAAGTTGGAGGATGGATATGGAGGGACAAGGAGATGAGTAGGATTGGGGTGCATGATGTGAAATTTACAAAGAGTCAATGAAAAGTTAAAAAAAATCTATCAAGAAATACAAAAACAATACCATTTAGAGAACTAAAGATATAAGAGTTTCAAATTCTGATTACCAAGATTTATGTTTTTATATTATCCAGTGATATAAATTTTATAATATATTTAAACCTAGCAATAAGTTCAAAGCTAATAAAACTTTTCAATCAAATTTTCAGTAACCTCACGTAAATATACACATACATAAACATAATACACATATATGCACATTTTAAATATTCACATAAATGCTAGCCACATATATACACACAGACCTACACACTAAATCCTGGTAAAGTATACAAAATGTTAAAGAATTTCAATGACTGTCTCAATCTCATGGTCTTGTTCAATAGAGAAATTTTTTAGTTTTGAAATAGTCTGTTGTCTCATGATTTAAACAAAAGATCAGTAAACACGTGGACCAATACAGGGTGCTTATATTGGGAAATAGCATTATGTGTTCTAACAATTAAATTATTTTTCGAATTCCAATGCTAAAGTAGAGTTGGAGGATCATTTAGGTAAAGGTAATAAGAATCATAAGTGATGTCAATCTCTTATTGTGATAGAATCGTCCTTTACCTGTTTTGTTTTTACACTTGATTAGTTGGACAGAACCTTGAAGAATATATCTAAGTATGAAATTATGTATACATTAATATATTCCCAAAACATTACTAAATCCCTAGGTATAATGAGCTGAGCTAATAGTGGCATTTGAAAACATATAAGAAAGATTAATAAAAAAATCTAATTGTTATGTTCTCAGTTTTGAAAGCCCAATTAAATGAAATATGAAATTATTCTTTTTGCCTCCACTAATTAGTCAGCTTGTATCTGCTTCAGTTAAGCATGAAGCTAATATCAGTACTGTCTGTTCACCTTATGACTGCTTTTGCAATTTTCCTACTCTTCTGGGATTAGATACAGTTAAAGTAAAATTGAATCCTTAGCTTAATCCTGTGGATGAAGTCTGCCCTAAAGCAAGCCCCATAGGTTCACATGGCAGAATGTTGGACAAGGAAAGTGCATTACCATTCCTGATGTGTATTTATCTACTCTCTGTCTCTTGAGTTTTTCCTGCCCTAGCTGGTTTCTATCAATAACTGACCTTTCTAAAACCCTTTGGGTATCTGATTTTTTTTCACTCATGATAGTTTGTCTATTTATCTATAATTCTATCAGAGTATAAACTTGGAGTTAAGCACAATTCTTAAATTACATTTGTTTCCATACAGTGAAAAGTTTATTGTTATAAAGCCCAGGAGTAGAAATGCTTTATAGTTCTTTTAGTGCTTTTTACTTAAAAAACATGAGCATTCCCTTTTTTTTCCTCTCACCACAGGAAAAAGCCCAATGCTCAAAACTGTTCATGAGAACAACATAACTGTCTTCATACTAATTATCAATATCACAAGTAACTGGACTTCTAAGAGCTCCTGGTGTCAAACATAGATTAGATAAGTGTAGAAACTGTCAGTATTTTTGCATTCAATCTAATATAGTATTCTTTGATGGACAGATAAAAATTCTCCAGTTTCTTTGAATCACAGAGCTTTAATTTTTTTGTATTCTTTTAATTTCTTTGTCTATTTTGAACCACTGTTTTGTTTTATTTTATAATAAATAACAATATACACATTTTCCCCCTAAGTTGTAGAGAATATTTAAGTTTAAAGATTGTATGTATTTTTGAATAACTGCCATACCCTAACCAATTGTACCACCATATCTGTCCAAATATGAGCTAAACAAAGATGAAACCAATGAATATTTCAAACTAGATGAGGATAAGCTCATGATGCCTCAATCTTTCACAAAGATATACAGAAATGATGACCAGTGTATGGCCCCCATAGTCTCATGTGTGTGAATGCTTGGCCAAAAGGAGTGGCACTACTAGGAGATGTGGTCTTATTGGAATAGGTGTAGCCTTGTTATAGGAAGTGTGTCACTGTAGGGCAGGCATTGGAGTCTCCTCTAGTAAAGCTATACCTAGTGTGCCAGGCGCTGGTGTCTCCTGTAGTGTGCCATAGAGTCTCTGTCAGTTGCTTATGGATCAAGATGTAGAACTATCAGCTCATTCTTCAACATCATGTCTGCCTGGACTCTGCCATGCTTCCTGCAATGATGATAATGGACTAAACCTCTAAAACTGTAAGCCAGCCCCAATAAAATGTTTTTCTTTATAAGAGTTGTCTTGGTCATGGTGTCTCTTCACAGCAATAAAACCCTAACTAACACCCAGAAAGAAAGTAATTCTACAAAAACAAAGAAAAAAGCATTTATTCTTTATTTTTTATGGAATATTCTAGAACTATTTTGCATAAGATTGTCTTGTCTTACCTGAAATGAAAGCAAAACAAATTTTAGTTGATGGAGTTTCATGGAGGATAGTGATTGTGCTCATTAGCACTTTTTATTGTTTTTCTATGATGTTACAAGTTTAGTAGGGGAAAGAAGTTGTATAGCTTAATTGGTAAGAGCGGGTGTTTGATATGGTCTTATCAATTATCCATTGGAAATAAATTTGAGAAATAGTGGAAGGACTTAAAGGCAATTCTGCTACAATTACTGATCTATTTGTAGTGATGATCTGACATAACTGTTGCAGAGAGATATTCTTATAGTTGGTCCATATGTTCTTAAACTCATATATTGAGAATTAGTAACAATATGTTATTGAGTGGAGCATGATCTTTAAAATTTTTAGGGGAGACAAAGTTAGATATAATAGCGAATGGATTGAATAAACAAATTAGAACAACACAACAAGAGTCCTTGTTAAAAATATTTACCCTCATGAGGCTCCCTTAAGTGCTTTCTATTAGAAGTATGAAAAGGATTTAAGTGTTTATTCAGAAGTTTAGAGTCATAGAAAGTTTTCATTAAGAATGTTGTTAAAATTGCCTGGTCATTATAATCTTTAGTGGTAGGAACACAAATATATGATGTTTGGACATTTTACTGAAGTGAATTGAGTGTTACTAGATTGAAAGGTCATTGGTCTAGAATACAGTGTAACTCTAAAAAGGACACAATTTATCTGACATATATATAGGTCCTATTATATATATGTTTGGTGAGTTAGATAGCTTACAGAGTTTGCAAATAATTTCACAACATTAGTTGAATGTGACATGAACCAGACAATAACTATGATGCCATCCTTTCTAAGATAGTTATTAGCTAGACATCTATCCATCCATCCATCCATCCATCCATCCATCCATATATCTATCCTTCCATCCATCCATCTGTTCAACAATGCCTAGTGTCATTTATTTGTTTCTATATTTATTAATTCAACAACTCTTGATCTTAAGTAACATCCTACATTATGATTAATATTTTTTCTATCTTCATAGATATTTCAATGTAAGGGAGGTGATATACTAGCTTATGTGAATGATTTTGGCTAGATTAAATAGACCAAGGAGTACTGTCTCAGGGTTTCCATTGCTGTGAAGAGACACCATGACCATGGCAACTCTTATAAAAGAAAACATTTAATCAGGGATGGCTTTCAGTTTCAAAGGTTTAGTCCATTATTGTCTTGGAAGGAAACATAGCCTTGACCATGCAAACATGGTGCTGGATAAGGAACTGAGAGTTCTACATCTGGATTTGCAGGCTTCATGAAGAGACAGTCATACTAGGTCTGACTTGAGCATCTGAGACCTCAAATCCTGCTTCCAGTGACACACCTACTCCAACAAGAACAAATCTCCTCAGACTAAGACTGCCTATGAGCCTATGGGAGACATTTTTTATCAAACCACCACATTCCACTCCCTGCCTCTCATAGTATGGTAGTTATGTCATAATGCAAAATACATTTAATCCAACTTCAAAAATCCCCATAGTCTATAAAGGTCTCAAACTTGTTTTAAGTATAAATTTCAAAGTTTATTCTGAGACTAATGCCATCTCTTAACTGCAATCCCCTATGAAATGAAAATGAAAAAGTGGATCACATACTTTCAACATATAACGACACAGGATATACATTACAGTTCCAAAATGGAACATAGTGTGGAAATAGTAGACTAAAGCAAAACTGAAAGCAAACTGGGTATAAATAGTCCAAACTCTGCATCTCCATGTCTGATGGAAAAACACTCTTCATATCTCCAACTCCTTTCATCTTTGTTGACTGCAACACGCTTCTCTCTCTTAGGATGGTTCCTCTCCCTTTCCTTGGCTGGCATTCCAGGATTCTGGCATCTCCAACATTTTGAAGTCTCCAAAGGCAATACAGGCTTCACTTTTACAGCTTCAATATACAGCATTACTAGGCCTCCATGTAGGGAGAGACTCTGACAATGCCTGTCCTCAGCAGTTTCCCTAATCATAAAGGGAGATTCCAAGGCACTTTTCTTGTATCGTTGATTGATGTAGCTGAAGTTGTCAAGTTCTGCTATTTGCTGGGGTTGGAATATGGTACCCTTGTTCAATTACATCTTCATTAATTCATAGTTTTGATGGTTTCCTTTACTGCCTAATCTTGACTCTCCTGGAACCTGCTTTGTAGACCAGGTTGTCCTCGACTTCTGAAATCTTATTGCCTCAGTCTCCTAAGTGCTGGGATTAAAGACGTGTAAAGATTTTCTTTAATTTCTTTTCACATATTTAAAGCTTAGCTGGGCGATATCTTTCTCTGAGGTTGCCACCCTCTTTATTCCATTTGATATTGGGGTTTTCTTTAATCAGTTTATCTCCTTGAACAGAGGACTTAGCTTCACTCCACTTCCTGGTTTCCCTTTCTCCTCAAATTTTACTTTTTGCATTTTTCCATGCTCATCTTGCTCCTTTTAATTACAGATCTGCATAAGACACAGGACAGAGTCAATGCTAGGCTGTTTTGAGATTTCCTCTGCCAAGGCAATTAATCCAAAAGTCTTCATTTTAGCTTCTGCCAATTTTTTTGAAGAAGGGCAGAAAGTACCCACATTCTTTACCAAAAATTACAAGAAAAGTCTCTTAGCCAAATACTAACATTCTTCTACTCTGAAACCTTTTGAGACAAACCTCCACAGTTAAAATCACCCTCACACCAGTGGCTTCCATATTCCTACTAATATGACCCATTAAGCCACACTTAAAGCATTACACAGCCTTTTTAGTCCAAAGTCCCAAAGTCCACATTCCTCCAAACAAAAGCATAGTCAGGCCTATCACACAGAAATACCCCAGTCCCTGGTACTAGCTTCTGTCTTAGTTAGGGTTTCTAGTGCTGTGAAGAGACACCATAACCATGGGAAATCTTGTAAAGGAAAAAAAATTAATTAGGGCTGGCTTACAGTTTCTGAAGTTTAGTCAATCACTGTCATTTTCAGAAACATGGTAGTATGAAGGCAGCTATGGTACTGGAGAAGGAGCTGAGAATTCAACATCTGGATCAGCCCACAGCAAGAAGAGAAATTCAACTTGTCTGACTTGAGCATCTGAGACCTCAAATCCTGCTTCCAGGTACACATTTCCTCCAACAAGGTCACGTCCTAATAGTGGTACTCCTTTTGAGCCTATGGGGGCTATTTTTATTCAAACCAACAAAAGTACCTAAAATCTGGGAGCTGAAGAAATATTAAAGTTTCATATGGAATTTAACTAAACAAATATAAAACCAAAGCAAGGAGCTATGCCAGAAAAGTGGGACTATAGTATATAAGCAAGTGTAATTTTCCCTTTCTATTAGAAACTGTAATAAAGCTAGCAGTATAGTTCAATGTCAAAGTGCTAGCTATCATGTATAGAGCCGCTAGCTTTTAGTCACAGCACTATAGAGCAAGCAAGCAATGATGCATGCTATAAAAGTTAGTGTATCAAACAGGAGGAGTTTTAATAAAGAAAATGCTGAAAAGAAGATAAGCCTTAGGGTGAACTGGACTTTAGTGCCATGGGTATCAGTTCCCCAAATGCCTTGATTTCAGTGCACTAAGTTCATTGGCTGTAAAGGTATTTAATGTAGAACAAATTTATAATTATTTTTCTAAAACAAAAATTTAATATAAAATGGGTTATTATGGTTTTAGCACTGAATTTGGGCTGATTTCTACTTAAGATATGAGATTGATTCTGTATTAAAGAATGCTTCTATTATATTTGGTAATTACAAATATTTTTGTAAAATTATGCTGTTGCTTAATTAAACACTTACTGCCCATCCTTAAGCTTCATTCTCCACAAACAATACCTAATTTGACCATCCAATTACATTTTTCTTTATTTTTGATAGGATTTTTATCTTCCTGTGATATTATTTCAGTAATTAATTTTCAGTGAACAATGTGCTAATTATATGGTATAATTTTTGTATGTCTGCTTGCATATGGCAAATAAATCTATACAGTAAACAAAATTCTTTGAGAATTATAAGTAAATAAAATCTCCTGTGCAATTTGAACCTTTATTCTATAATTTAAATATTTTCACATATTAAATTATAGTAACAAATAATGATTCATGTTAACAAACAAGTCTGTATAACAAATCCAACTGTGCTCAGTGAATTCACAACACATATGCAATGTCTTGAAAATTATATCCATTGCCAGTGTTCAGCCACATTCCAAAAAGGAAGGAGATATAGAACGATAATAAGCTCCTGGAAAGAATGGAGAACTGACTCAGCCATTAAGAGAAGTTCCTACTCTTCCATGGGACCCAAACTTGATTTCCAGCCTCCACACCACACAGCTCACAAGCACCTGTAACTCCTAGTAAAGAGAATCTGTCTTCTGCCCCTGGATTCTGTGGGCATCTTCACTTATGTGCATATATCTTCACATAGGTACACTTATGTACATAATTAAAATCTAAAAAACAAATTTTTAAAAATTAAATCTCCCAAGGAAAAAAAAGAGAAATAAATGGCCTACCAAAATTATTATAATAAAATGCTTTTCTGATATACAGCTAGGTTATTGTTAATTATTTTACTAGAAGAAGCAAATTTAAGCTCATTGGTGGAAATAGAATACACATAGGAGTTACGTGAACTAGGAGTTACTGACTTAGATGATCTTGTGGAATAACAAAATATTTTTTACAAATTATATATTTCTTGTATATATGAGCACTTATGTATATATATGAAGGCTTAATAACTTGATATCTACAGTGTTAAACTTAGTACTTCACTCAGGAAACACTGACAGGAGTCTGGATTCTGATTGATCTTCAACTGTATTTGTGGTAGCTAGTTAATATAAACAGCTTAGATGTTCATCAACTAATACATTGATAAAAATTGACTATATACTTCAGTGAAAATTACATTATTGAAATTACAGGTAAATAGATGAGACTTGAAAAAACATACTGAGTGACGTATCCAGGCACAGAAAAACAATGCTGCATGTTATTTTTCATAGGTAGATCCTAGCTTTGACTCTTTAATTTTTTGCATGGCATCCTAAGATCAATCTGCAATACCGTTCTAACTAATTAGTTAAATATCTGATTGACTGTTATCAAGTGACAGGGAATTTCTAGGATGTATCTTGATATCACTTGTACAATGAGAAAAAATAAAGTAGAGAAGATTTTAAAAATCTATCGCTTCATTTCCTTTTTTTCTTTTTCAACATAAGGCTTTGCATAGTTAAATGTTGCAATTATTGCATAAATATACTTCATTCATACCATTTATTCAGAAAACTCAGTGTGGGTAGCTTAGAAAATCAACTGTGCATTGAATAATTAAATCTGTTTAAATATAGAATTAGTTACCCAAGCATTACAAATTCCCATTACACAGGTTTGTGGAATGCTATATATATACCATAAAATATAGGAGCTAAGACACTAGAACACCTAAGTTGGTTATTTCTCCACAGGTCTTCAATTTCTCAACTTTTCCAAAATCTTATAATAACACTCTTATTACCATGGTATTATTTATCCTGAAGAAATTGCTTAGATGTATTCATAAATGATAATCTACAGTAGTTATGAACCTGTTGCTCATGACCCTCTTGGGTCAAATATCGTATATCCTGCATATTAGATATTTATATAATGATTCATAATAGTAGCATAATACTAGTTATGAAGTAGCAAAGAAATAATTTTATGATTGAGAGTCACTACAACATAAGAAACTGAATTAAATGTCACAGCATTAGGAAGGTTGAGAATCACTGTACAGTATCATGAAGGAGTGGTCTGAAATAGAGCAACTGAATTATTCTCATGCTGTTAGAACCTCAAGAATTAATTCCTAATAACATTCAAGTGTGTTGAGAAGGTCCAGTGAATGTGCATTATGTACACGTGGTATTCTAGCAATGTAGAAGAAATTTATTTACACAGTTTCTTCTTCGAAACTTTTTTTACTTACAGTTTTTCAGTAAGAAACATAGAGGTCTTCCAAAATTGAAGTGAATAAAACTGGAGTCTATGGGGCATGCTTAACTAATTCAGCCCAAAACCAGATTTAATTAGTCAATTATATAATAAACATCAGAATTCATAAACAGTGCACATCTGAGTGTGCTGAATAAAAGTTGCAAAATTGCCTATATTCATAACGGGTGATTGAAACATCATTAAAGATATGTAAATGCAAAATCATTTCATTAGAACTTTAAGGAGGAAAAAGTAATTAAAAAAAGAACTATGAAGTAATATTAAGTTGCTTCCAAGTTGAAATGCACTAATGACATTTTAGGAGAAGATTACTATAATTCAAGTCTGCTTAGCAGCCAAGCTGAAATTTTACTGACTCTCCTCTCTCCCCTTTTTGAATCTAGTAAAATAAAAAGTTAAGAAATTTGAGAATTTACTATGTCATCGGGTATATTTTATAGAGGTGTTTCGCAGATTTCTACCGTTCAGTGTTGCTTGATTGTGCAGGATTTCAGGGCTGATCTCTTGGTATTTGATAACCAATTGAACTTATCTCTGGGGAAGACTGGCTCACCCTCATTTGTCCTTTCCCTCCCTCCCTCCCTCCCTCTCTCCCTCCCTCCCTCCCTCCCTCCTTCCCTTCCTGTTTCCATCTCTCCCTTACATTGTCCTTCTCTCTCTTGTCCCTCCTGCCCCCACTGTGGCAGTTGTTAAGTATTTGTAGTCTAGGCATGGGACCCTAGAGACATCCTCTTTCTATGATAGAATATTTGTTGGTGTCATTGTTTTTTGGCATTTAATATATAGCCAAATTGTTGTGCTATCATGGGTAAATCTTCTCTATCACTTTTAGGATACCAAACCTCACAAGAGACCTATAGTTCCTATGACGTTTACTCTTTCTTCCCCTCTTTTTTGCTGTGTTCTCTGAATGTTCTAGGCAGGAGTTCTGTGGTAGAAGTAGGTAGGAAGGAAACTTCACAGTTTTCTCTGTGTTTTATTTTTAACATTTATTGATTAATTCAAGTTACATCATTATCACAGCCCCATCCCTCCTCCCTTCCCAATCCCACCCTCCCACACTCTACTCCCTCTCCTTTCACCAACATAATGTTGGAAAGATAGCATCTAAGAAAAATTATTGTAATTAAAAATTACATCACTGTAGGCATGGTATATCCTCTTTATTTATCTGATCATCAATAGTTTACCTCACAGATAAATCTATCTCCCTATCTCCTGGCTAGGCCACAACTCATTTTCATTTTTTTTTCAAAAATAATTTTGCATAGGTCATTGAATTTAACATACAAACAAGAATATATTCTTTATATCACCACCACCACCACCTTCCCAAATCTTATTTCTTTATCAAGTTAATGGTACTTCGTTAGTCTTAAATTTTTTAATTAACTACATTTTTTTCTGAAATTGTCATAAAAATAGATTTTTCTTGTTGTTATTGTTATTTCGAATTTGATGAATTTCATTTTTTCTCAGGAAGTTCTAGTACTTTTAAAATATACATTAGCATGTGAATAATAGCTGCAGTGTAGCTTTAAATGTTCATTACCTAGGAAATAAAAATGATACAATATCCATTGAGAACCCAGACGATGATGCTGATGATCTATGATGGTGATGATGATGATGATTTCATCCTGCTAATCAACTTACATTAATAGAATTTTTGTTTCTCATAATGTAATATTTTGTGATATATCATGATGTATAATATCTGCACATATAGTTCAAAACTTAAAGAAACATATATTTGAGTCAGCTTATTCAAAGATTTCAGAATATCAAGATTGGAAGTTTTAAACCTTTTATCAAATATCACTCTTTCTGTTCTAGTAGAAGAGTGATAGGGGTTGTAGGGCTGTTCACCTGATCTTGATTTAGCTGCAGTAAGTGGAATCTTTCAAAAAAATTGTCCATTTCAACTAAGTTTTCAAGTTTGGTGGAGCATAGATTTTTAAAGTAGGATGCAAATATTCTCTGGATTTACTCAATGACTGTTGTTATTTCTCCCTTTTCATTTCAGATTTTGCTGATTTGGGTTTTCCCCTCTGCCTTTTAGGTAATTTGGCTAAGGGCTTGTCTATTTGTTGATTTTCTTGAAGAACCAACTCTTGGTTTCTTTGATTCTTTGTATAGTCCTTTTTGTTTAGAAGTTGTTGATTTTAGCCCTAAGTTTGATGATTTCCTGCCTTCTGCTCCTCTTGGGAGTGTTTGCTTCCTTTTTTTTTTCCCAATTCACCCAGTTTAGCTGTTAATTCGTTAATATGAGCTGTCAAAATTTTCTTTTTGAGGGCAATTAGTGGTATGAACTTTCCTCGTAGCACAGCTTTCATTGTGTCCCATAGGTTTGGGTATGTTGTGCCTTCATTTTCGTTGGATTTTAAGAAATCTTTGATTTCCTTCTTTATTGCTTCCCTGACCCAGTAGTCATCCAGTAAATAGTTGTTCAATTTCCATGTGTGTGTAGGCTTTCTGTTGTTGAAGACTAGCTTTATTCCATGGTGGTCTGATAAGATACAAGGGGTTATTTCAAGTTTCCTTTATCTGTTGAGGCTATCTTTGTGTCCAACTATACGGTCTATTTTGGAGAATGTTCCATGTGGTGCTGAGAAGAAGGTGTATTCTTTTGTGTTTGGGTGAAACGTTCTGTAGATATCTGTTAGGTCAATTTGGTTCATGAGCTCTGTTATGCTCATTATTTCTCTGTTTGGTTTCTGTCTTGATGATTAACCACAGTTGGAAGTCTATTTTGTTTGATATTAAGTTGGCTACTCCAGCTTGCTTCCTGGGTCAATTTGCTTGGAAAACCTTTTCCCAGCCCTTTACTCTGAGGTAGCATTAGTTTCTTTGTTACTGATCTTTGTTAGTGATATGTGTTTCTTATATGCAGCACACTGATGGGTCTTGTTTACGGATCCAATATGTTAGCCTGTGTCTTTTTATTGGGTTGAGTCCATTGATGCTGATGGATATTAGTGGCCAGAGTTTGTAGTTATCTTCTCTGGATTGGAATTTTCCTTCTAGGATCTTCTGTAAGGCTTGATTTGTGGGTAGGTATTATTTAAAATTGATTTTGTCATGAAATATCTTGTTTTCTCCATCTATGCGGATAGGGAGTTTTGCTGGGTATAGTATTCTGGCTGGGCACCTATGTTCTCTCAGGGATTGTAGGACATCTGTCCAGGCCCTTCTGGTTTTTAAAGTTTCTGAGGAGAAGTCAGGTGTAATTCTGATGGGTCTGCCATTATATGTTACTTGACCTTTTTCTCTTACAGCTTTTAGTATTCTTTGTGCATTTGGAGTTTCAATTTTTATGTTACAAGAGGAGTTTCTTTTCTGATCTAATCTGTTTGGTGTTCTGTAAGCCTCTTGGGTTTTATTGGCATATCTTTCTTTAGGTTTGGGAAGTTTTCTTCTATGATTTTGTTGATGATGTTTCCTGGACCTTGGAGTAGGGAGTCTTCTCTTTCCTCTATGCCTGCAATTCTTACATTCCATCTTTTCATTGAGTCCTTGATTTCTTGGATGTTATGGGTGAGAACTTTTTTAGCTTTTCATTTTCTTTAGATGTTGTACTGATTTCTTCCATCGAATCTTCCATGCCTGAGATTCTGTCTTCCATCTCTTGTATCCTATTTTTGATACTCATGTCTGTAGTTAATGTTCTCTTCCCTTGCTTCTCCACTTCCACTCTTATCTCTGACTGTGTTTTCTTTATTGCTTCCATTTCCAGTTTCATGCCTTGAAAGATTTTATTCATTTTATATGTTTCCTGCTCCAATTTGGTTGTCTTTGTCTGGAAATCTTTCATCGCTTTTAAATCCTTCATTGCCTTGTCTCTTTCCTATTCTTCTTGAAAGGACCCTATCACTTTCCAGAATGTAGAATTGTCATCGTTTTCATGTGTTTCAGCTGTGGTGAAGTGGTCAGGGTTTGCTGTGCTAGCATAGCTGCATTTTGTTAGAGTAATATTTCCCTGACTTTTGTTGGCTCTATTTTTTACTGATCTTTAGCCATTTGGCTGTTCTTCGCTGTTTGTTCCTGTTGCCATCTGGGCTTGGTGCCAAGGGGGGTGCTTTGGTGTAGCAGTCATATTCTTGGTGATCTATAGCTTTCCACAGGCTGGATGGGGCTTTGTGTGGAGGTTCTCAGTGTCTCCCAGGGCTCACCCCTTCCTGTTTTGTCCCAATTGGGGACTCAGGTGAGGGGTTGTGGTGGGATGTGTTCCTGTAGGTTCCTGGGATCAAACTGGTCTTCGTATAGATGACAGTGCAGGTTGGCAGGCCACAGACTGTTGGATGGGGTTGTAGCTCCCCTGCAGCCTATGTGTTGGGACTATGTTTGTGGTCCTCCCCAGCTGCTTTCAGGGGGTTCTCAGGTTCAATGTGAATCTAATAGCCAGAAGCACTGTGAGCTGGTACAGCCCACTCCCAGGCAATGTGGAATGGCACACTGTGTATTCAGCATGTAGCGGCTCTGCTGGTATGGTCCTGTGTGTCCAGGCACAAATGCTGTGGACTCTGGAGGTACAAAGTTTGGGGGTTTGGACTGCCAGCTGGAGTCCTGAAAGGATCCGATTCTGAAGGGGAGGGGGTACAACAGTGCCCCCCCCCAGGCCAAAACCTCACTGTTCCAGGGGTGGAACTACATATTCTGAACATCTGGCTTCCTGCCAGAAGGGCCAGCACTAGCAAAAGAGTCTGTTATTAGCCCCACAAACTGCCCAGGGCTTTGACCCTGTGGAGAACAAATCTCCCTTCCACCCAGGCCACCGACCTTTCTTCCACTCTCCCTGCTCCACCTATGTCAGTCTGGAGCTGACTGGCTATTGGGGCCACTGTCTTCCAAGTTCTAGTCCCTGCAGTTGCTGCCGGAAGTGTATCCGCTGCTCTGTCCAGCTGCAGAGTTCTTCCCAGTGACCATAAATCCAATAGAGAGGCCTGAATGTATGTCCAACACCCCTCTGAGGAAGCACAAATATGCCTGCACTTTCCAAAATGCCAGTGTGGGACCTGCAGACATCTGAGCTGAAGCTTATCAGATAGCTGTGGTTCTGCCCATAGCACATCCAGCTCCCACACCTTTCACAACCATTCGCTAAATAACTGGAAAGCCTGTGTGGTATCTGAGAGCCCAGGAGCCTGGTGAGTAACACTGTCTGGGGGTTCGGAGCTGCCCACTGGGTATTGGAGTAGCTCTTACCCTGTCCCTCTCCTGGTGACGATTCCTGATTCCCAGGTTCCGTGGCTTCTGTGCAGATACTGCTGGTCTGTTTTTTCTGAGTGTCGGAGAGAGGGGAGGAGAGTCCTGCCCAGGGACTTTTAATGGTCCCTTGGTCGCTGGGTGAAACCCAGAGGGTTCACGCTACTCAGATTGTTGTTCAGTGTCTTATAACTCTGTGGCATTATAGCTGTTTTCCCCACATTCAAAATGCATCCATGCGGGCTGCAGCCATCTCAGATCCCCTCAAAATATACAATTCTTGACTGCCAAGTGTTATGAAACAATCTAAAGTACCACCACTTCATTACTTTTTTATCTACTGTCTACAAAGAACATCTTTTTCAAAAATAAAGGGAAAAATAGCAAAAGGAACTTTGAGTTCAAACCAAATGGATACAGAAGAGTTCAGATGTTTCTACATGTTAATAAATAATTGCATTTGCAGAAGAAAATAGTGAAGCACATGAGTTGAAGGAGAAAGGTTGGACAATTTTTCCAAAGGATATTTTATTTTCAGTTCAATTATTGCCACTTATGTGTTTAATCTTGAAAGTATTAGTGCTAATTGGCTACTTGACAGAGGAATAGTTTTTTATATTGAATTTTAATTTTATTTTGTTATTATATTATAATTTTATCATTTCTCTCTCCCAAATCCTCCCATATGTCCCTTCCTTCTCCCCTTCAAATTCATTTCCTGCTTTCTCAGTAATTATTGTTACATGTATATCAGTACACACATAAATATTCCTAAATACAAACCATATACATATGTATTCCTAAAAACAAACTGTGTAATCTGTCTAACTTTATTAATTTGTATGCTATCAGGGCTGAACATTTTTAACATTATATATATGCCTGTTTCACCTACACATATATATGTGAAACATGTGTGAATAGTACCCTGAGATTGGATTTATAACAGTTGAAAATAGTTATGTGGGTGCTGGGTACTGAATGACGTCCTCTGAAAGAGCAGCCAGAGTTCTTAACCACTGAGCCACATCTTCATACATGGTATTCTTTTGATTACTCAAGTTGGGTGAGGAGACCCACCCAATGTGAGTGGCACCATTGGTTTATTGGTATGCTGGACTGTGAAGATGGGGTAGCTAATACATTCTAATGTTTTGGGTTTTAGCCTCGCTCCTTGCAGAACTATAGGCTCATAAGCACTTGGCAGGTTTTCAAATGATTATACACAATAATATTACCGGCATCATACCACATAATTCAATAGGTGAATATGTCTCCAGGTTCCAACTAATCTTGCAATATGACATATATGTTACTTTTTAAGGATAGCACTTTGTTTCAAAGCTATTAATTGATATAGTATTCATCAAAGACAGTTTTCAGTAATGATTAACCACAAATGTTCAGTTTCACATAATAATTATGTGAAAAGCTGATTCCCTGCATCTACAACAGAGGCAGTCTAATAGCAGTCATACACTGCTGGGACATTGGTTACTTTTTAAAATGGTTATAGGAATATAAATTTATTTGGAGGTCTTCTAATAGAGAAGATGGAACAATTGAGAATGGAAACTGTATTAGTTTTCCTTTTATTTCCTACCATGAGTCTGATAGGGGATGCCAGATAAATATTTAACCAACAACTTCAAGACTAGTGTTCCTGCGGGGTCACATGCTAATCAGAAGGAGCCCTGTAACATTGCTGCAGAAGCGTGATTCTTAACCTTCTTGGTTTTATATTCCTACTGTTATTTTTTCAAAGAACATACATTTCAGCATGATACAAAAAGTCATATTATGTGAGAAAGATGCAGGAGTGTTTATAGACATTGTGTTTTGGTGTTTATCATTGATAGTAAATTTTAAGGACAGGATTACTGCTATGTTGTTGATGGAAAGCAATTTTATAGTTCTTGCTTTAAAACAAATAATTCAGTTCAGTTTTGTGGAAATGTAAAATGATACAGATGAGAAAAAAAGTTGTCACTATGGTAACTGTAAACCCTGAAGATAATAATAACTTGAAAATGAAGTAGTGGTGTTGTCAGGAGAAATCAGAAACACTGGTCAAAGGATATTAAGGGTGAGGGATGCTATGTTCTTACGAATTGTTTTGAGAATCTAGTGGCCCAGTGAGATGTTTTCTTGTATCTACAGCCTTATGCCTATAGCTTTTTCTTTTAAAAAGCACTTTTTGAATACTGAAAGGAAAACATTTCTGTCTTTCCTCTCATGTTGGTATATCTTTGGTGATTATGTACTCATTGTGATCATAAATTGCAAATAAAGTTTTATTATGAAGTTAAAATGTTTACCTGTAATGTGTAGCAAAAGAAAAGGTAGCTGGAGATAATTTTTATTTAATTATAATTTCATCTTTCACCCCCTCTACTCCCTCTATTCCTCCCATGAGTCCCTGCTCCCGCTCAAATCATGGACTACTTTTCTTTAATGATTACTTATGTATACAGACACATATACATGGAAGTAAATATATAAGAGCAACATAACTTAATAAATACTTGAAGTAACTTCATAGGCCAGAGATATGAGAGAGTAAGGACCTAATGAGACAAGTAATTATGCAGATAAATTAGTGCAACTCTATCAGTTGTAGAAGTGGATTCAGGGTGTTGCTGTGTCAGAATGATAGATATTAAGTTTCAATTCAGGACTTAAAAACCAGTAAGTAAATATAGCCTCAGAGAAGTCAAAATATCCTCAAGGAGCAAATGCAGATAGATGAACAGGACTTCACACAGGACCAAGAGTGATACTAGTTGACATTCTTTCTGATGTGTCTTTTATCCTTTTTTGAATTGGCTCATGCCTTTTCTTTTCTTAGAGTACTCTGGTTCCTTCCGGCTATCTAAAAAGAAAAATATTTATTTTTCAAGTATCTTCTCAAATGTGTTCTGTTTGTGGTTCCTTCCCTGCCCTTCTTTCCCAAAGAATCACCCAGGCCTTCATTCAGTAACAATGCAGTGCCAGCTACCACTCTTACCTGTTTGGCAAATAACTCCCATCCTGCTTATTTCCCTCTCTAAAAGCAATGCATGGATGAGCACAATGGTTGGCAAACAATAGATCTTCCTACCTTGGTTAGTTGAATACATAAAGGCTTTTCATTTTATTCTATTAGGAATGGTAGTCTTTTATATCTAACTAGCTTTATAATGGCACCATCGTAGAAAAAAAAATGAAATGCCAGCTACACAGGACAGATTAACCATTTCTTGATTGTTTTCCCTGTACAAAGCACATACAATAGCTTGATACTATCATTTATTTATGTGACTGTTCCAAAATTATGTGACTATTTGAGGGATAGAATTTAAAATGTTATTGAAACAATATTTTAAAAGTTTCAGTTTATCAATGCTAAAAAGTTGTTGTGACATCTTACCATTGACTTGGTCATAAGTAATTACAACTACATGGCCAACAAGAATATTATTAAATACCATATGACATATACAAATTTTAGGTGTTAAACATGAAGATATAATTAAGTCAGGGCAATCATAAAAGTTTTAAAGGGAAAAAAGATACATGGCACTTTAGTGAGAAGTAGTTTTAAAAATTACTATTTTTTTCTTAGACGATGTGTGTCTAAGACATTCTAGATGTAGTTCAATGTCAAATACCCTGCAGTTTATGCATTTTATCTCCTGTGGACTTGTCAAAGTTCTTCATACTACATAGGACTCTGTATCACTGTCTATTTTCAAAAGTAGTGAGAGTCAAAGAGATTAAATGACATTTTTGGGAGATGAGTTTTACATTCGATTTCTGCCCATCTCTTGCTCTGTGCATCTGCATTCTAGTGGCTATCTAGAAGAATTACTGACAATATTCAAAGTCATCTTCTGAAAACTCACTGATAGATTACAACTACCACTCAAGAATGGGACATAGAATAGTGTGATGAACTACCAGAAGAAAGCTAGATGAGAATTGCAACCCAAACACAAGTACACACTTTAGTGACAGTTTCAATGAGATATAAACTACTTAACTTTAATTTTCACATCTATATGATCAGAACAGTACTTCATGTCCTAGCTATTTTCCAAAATTGTCTCAGGTACCAACAGCATTATAAATATCTGATGATTACTTAATTATGGAATGTGATCATAAAATTGCTCCTTAATATATGCAATGGTTGTGTGACCATTTAAAGTTAGGTGTCAGGTATGGGGAAATATAGTAGTAAAAGACACAAATGGTGACCCTGTCTCTGTTACATCCAGTGCATGCATTCGCTAAATGTATACTGTCCCTGTGTGTCTCTTCATCTGCAATCATATGTTGTACTATATTGGCTCAAGGGTGCATGTTGAATGTTCATCCTTCTATTATGAATATGTATGATTTCAAGTGAATCCTGCTGCATTCTTTGGCTTAGGCTCCCAAACAATGATAAATAAAATCAGTTACAAAGACACCTGGCTAGGTTTACGGTACAATTTGCAACTATGGATGAGAATACTTTAGGGTATACAAAGCCCTCACAGGGATTATAGGACTACCATCAGCAATGTTGGAAAGCCAATGTTGCCCGTGGTTAATGGTGCTAATATATCCTATGTATTAGAATGATATTCAGCTGGTTTGTCAGTACTATCTCAGGGTTAGCTCATACTCTAGAAACTCAGGGACAATTTTTCCCATAATAATAAAAGTTTGGAAAGTAATCAAGTTTGCATTTTTAACAATTAACCTACTTAGATAATATAATATTATTCAATGCCACAAATAACAGAATAAATATCCTCATTCCTCTCTTCTGGGAGAAATAATGCCCTTTGATAGAAGATGGCTTTTGGCCAGGCTTCCCTCTGTTGCATACTGGCTGAGCTCTTATTTGCCAATTTGTGTTCACTGAAAAACACTACCTTATGAAAAGTGATACTTATAGTGAATAAAGGGCTTTGAGTTCTTTATGTGTTATCTATGAGTCTGTGTTTTTCCTGATAAAATAAAAATAATGGTAAATAATTCACAGAGTGTTTGTGTGGATCAAATTGGATCAGAATACAGATTCTTTTGTTTGGGAGAATTAAGAAGAAAACATGTATCCCTTCTTTGTACAGGTACCATTTTGCATTTCCTTATTTTCTAGTAAGAGAGAAATAGTGCAGAGGTGTATTAATGTACAGGTAGTTTAAAAGAAAATAAATATATACCATAAAAATATTGTTAAATGTGTTGCATAATTTCCCTAAGTATTAAATGATATCATCCAAAGAACTGATATGAACATATTGGCTTTGCAAGTTCTCATGAGCATTAATTGGGATTATCTACCACACTGCTAAGTCAGGTTGCTTTGAATCTTTCCTAAGTTTCAACCAAAGATTTTGAGATGCAAAAGGCAATCCATGTGTATATGCAGGATGTATCAAATACCACAGGATTAATAAAGCTTTAGGATAATGTAAGTTCAGAGAGTGGATAGGATCGTTTAATATGGGTTTACATAAAACAGTGGCTGACATTGTTTGAATTTTTAACTGCAACTTGTATAATGACCATCTACTAAACTTATTCTGGGCAGGGTTGTTTATTAATGTAAGTAGAGTAGCTTGGAAACTGTGCTCAGACAACATCCAATAGTCAGAGAAAATGCTCGTGTGTCTATGACTTACCGTCAATAGCACTTTGTTGTTGAGGTTTGTGGGGTTGACTTCAAGAGTTTACAAATGTGACAATGATGCACACCCTCAAAACTAGAACATATTGCATATCTCTTTTCAAGTCCTATAATTGCTACCTTAAAATTATTAATAATATCGACTTTGAACTTATGCATTTAAAAAGGATACATATGGGAACATAAGCCAAACTAGAACAACAATAGTAGACATGAGAAGCTGATAAGGGAGGGCCCCGAAGGCCTCAATTGTGGGCAAGTGAAGAATGCTGAGAGTGAGGAAACTTGGCTGTCCAAGACCAAATGATCAGCCCTAAAAACATGCATACAATAACATTATACCAACTGAGAAGGCTATATTTAGGATTGTATATACATATATATTTTATTATATGCTTATAGCCACAATTGATGAAAATGACATTATGAATTTGAAGAGACAGAAGAGAGATACACAGCAGGATTGTGGGTGAGGAAACTGATATGGAAAACAATGGAACTATATTGTAATCTCAAAAAATAAAAAAGTGAAAAGAAGAATTTTCATCTTCTTGCATTTTCATATTAGGACCTTTTGCAGAAACAAATAGATGAGTAAAGAAATTAGAGAAAGATATAAAAGAGATACAAGTAGGAATGGATTGTAAAATGAAACAACCTTGTCAGAGTAAAAGAACATGTAGACTTTTATAAATGAGAAATAGACTTCTCTGCCCTAAACCAGATCTGTGCAATTGCTTATTCAATTGTGTCCCTATGGTTATGTAGTACACCTTGGATTTCAGAAACTAGGGACCCCAACTGGCAGAAGTGGTTTGTACCCTCATTTGCCAATGTTTATCATGTATCTATCTCTAGGTACTTGTGGCTTTTCCTAGTGTGAGCTCTTGGTCTATCATTAACTCAACATGATTTCTTAAATTCCCAAACTAAACCAAACTCAAAATAGTTTAAATATCTCAAGATTAGAACAACTCAGCCCCTATTGAGTTATTTTCTGAGACTGCCACAACCTTCTTATTCCATTTCAGAGTCTAAAACCCAGAGCTGCAGTGGAACCTTTCTTCCCTCTTTCTTGTAGATCTGCTTTACACCAGTTATGAGTGATTGGTTTTTCTCTTTTAAAACATCTCTAAGGTGTACCAAGTCATATTTATTTGCATTATTATCAGCTTAATACATGTAATTGCCTCATAACTTGTATGATTAAGTTCTGATTATATAGTAGATCATATCTACTCATTGCCCTTTGTTTCTGTAATGCAAATTTGACCACATCAATCTCTATAGAGAAAATTCACATGCTTTTATCTCCGGATTTTCCACATAGCGCACACAGTCCTCATTACTATCTCTGCTTTCCCCTAATGCCATCCCTCCATTCCTTTGCCTATGAAGCCTCTCTTGCTGGTTTAGTCGTTTATTACCTCAGCTGCTCTCTCACATTTTAATCCATGCTCATTCCTTCAAGTGGAAAATTGTAAATGATTTCAGGACTTCTGCCTCAGTTTGGGTTTTCATTGCTGTGATGAGACACCATGACAATGGCAACTCTTATTAAGGAAAACATTTAATTGTGGGTGGCTTGCAGTTTCAGAAGTTTAGTCCATTATCATCATGGTAGAAAGGATGGAAGACAGACGTTGGAAAAGGAGTTGAGAGTTGTACATCTGGATCCAAATGCAGCAGGAAGAGAATGTCACACTAAGCCTAGCTTGAACATCTGAGCCCTCATTGCCTGCCTTCAAACCACCACATTCCATTCCCTGGGCCCCATAGGCTTAAAGGCATATCAGAATGCAAAAATGTATTCAGTTCAACTTCAAAAGATCCCATAGTCAAAAACTGTCTAATCACTGTTTAAAAAAAAGAGTTTAATTCTTTTTGATACTAATGTCAATATGATAACTATAATCCTTATAAAATCAAAATGAAAATGCAGATCACATATTTCCAACATATAATGGCAAAAGATGTACATTACCAATCCATAAGGGAGAAAAGGGAATGTAATGAGGAAATACTGGACCAAAATAGACCAAAAACAGCTGGACAAATTCCAAACTATGCCACTCCATGTCTGAGGGCAAAGTGCTATGCAGATCTCCAACTCCTTTCAGCTCCATTTCCTACAACACACTTTTCTCTCTTGTGATGGTTCCACTCCATGTCCATTATCATTATATTGGAAAGGATGGAAGACAAGATGCTGGAGAAGGAGTTGAGAGTTGTACATCTGGATCCAAATGCAGCAGGAAGAGAATGTCACACTTAGGTTAGCTTGAGCATCTGAGCCCTCATTGCCTGCCTTCAAACCACCACATGTATATATCCCAGGGCTCTGACATCTCCAACATTTTGGTATATCCAAGGCAATCCAGCCTTCAGCTTCACAAATGGCCTCCCTAGGCCTCCATGCAGGGAGACTCTTGACACATGCCTGGACTTTGTGGCTTTTCTTAGACATAGAGAGAGATTCCATAATACTGTTCTTCTATTCTTGTCCCTAATGCCAGATCCATATGGCCAATGCTGCCAAGTTCCACAGCTTACTGGGCCTAGAACATGGTCCCCTAAATCAATTACATATTCACTAGCTTTCTATTTTCAGTGGTTTCCTTCACTGCTTAGGACATCCTTGGATGTCCTGAAACTCAATTTAGAGACCATGCTGGTCTTAAATTCAAAGATCTGTTTGTCTCTGCCTCCAAAGTTCTGGAATTAGGGCATGAGCCATCATACTTGGCTCTAGCTTTTCTTTAATTTATTTTTCACAAAATGAAAGCTTAGCTGGGTATGATTTTGCCTTGAGATCACCACTCCTTTTATGTCACTGAACATCAGGATTTTCTTTAATATGTTTATCTGTTTGAACACAGAATTTAGCTCCTTCCCACCTCCTGGTGCTCCTTTCCCCTCACATTATACATTTTGTACTTTTCTTTGCTCAGCTTGCTCCTTTTCATTATAGATCTTCATAAGAATGAACACTAATAACTACATGACAGAGTCAATTCTAGGCTGTTTTGAAATTTTCTCTCCCAATGCAACTATTACAAAACTCTTCAATTTAGCTTCTGGAAGACTTTGGACAGAGGCAAAAGCCCCCATATTACATGCCAAAATGTCATGTGAACAATCTCTAGGCCACATACTAAAACGCTTCTTCTCTGAAACCTGAGACAGGCCTACACAGTTCAAATTACCCTCAGCACCACTGCCTCCCATGACCCTAGTAGGATGACTCATTAAGCCCCACTTAATGCATTTGAAAGATTTTCAATTCCAAAAACCCAAAGTTCATATTCCTCCAAACAAAGGCATAGTCATAGCCACATCCTAGTACCTAGTGTCAACTTCTGCCTTAGTTAGGGTTTCTATTGCAGGGAAAAGACACCATGATCACCATGGCCCTGGCAACGTTTATAAAGAAAAACATTTAATTGGTCTGTCTTATAGTTCCAGAGATTTCGTCCATTTCCTCATGTTATGAAGCATGGCAGAGTACAGGAAGACATGATTTTGGAGAAGGAGGTGAGAGTCCCACATCTGGATCTGCAGGAAGCAGGAAGAGAATGCAGCACTGGGCATGACTTGAACATCTGAGACCTCAAAGCCTGCCCTCAGTGATACACTACTCCAACAAATCCATGCCTCCTAATAGTGTCACTCTCTATAAGCCTATGGGGCCATTTTAATTTAAACCACCACAAGAGGCTTTCCTGATGTTCCTATTATAAAACACCCATGGTGATGGCATGTTTGATAACACATGTCAAGTTGCTATTCATATGTGTGATTCTTTTACTAATACTTAGCTCAACTCACTAAAATATAGTACCTTATTGTATAATAAGTGCTTATTGTACAGTGACTAAATAAATGAATGCACTTTTCACTGTTTTTAGTCAGTGAGATTAAATAATATACATACCTCTTGCTACATAATACATGGCATGGTTAAAAAAATAGGTTAAGACTACATGATATTTTAGCACTGTTTATTTTCTCTTGATTTTAGGGTTCCTTCACAACCTGCAAATATGTTCCCTTTGAGCCTGCTGAAGCTATTTGTCATTTTATGTAAAAATGTGTCCAAGAAAAATGATTTCATTTTAGCTTGTATACACACATTTTGTGCACATATGCATATGACTACATTGTGTTTGTATGTGAGTGATATGTTTAAAAAGATATATAAATTATTTTTTGTCTTAGAATTAAATAACTCTTATTGCAGTCCTCATTTTTCTTTGCAAGTCCATTCTTGAGGAGAGGTTTCAGAATTCTGTACCTCAGGCCACTTCAAGAATATTACTTTACATACATAAGCCAAACTTTAAGACATTCTCAAAAAGAGCATTCCAAGAACTCAACAGTGAATGAGACACTTTCTTACTCCCAGAAAGACTATTCACAAGTGGAATTTTGAGTTTTGAAGTCAGGTCATTCATGTGAGGCCTTAGCATTTCAATATACCAATGATGGACTAGTCAACTATCAAATATCTTCAATTCTTCATTATTAGACAATAACAATTCCATGCATTTCATAGAATAAGCTAAAACACTGTAAACTAAGCCACAGAGTGTAATGTAAAATATACTTTCATTCTATTATTCACTTTTATTTCTTTACTTGTCAATTATTTCATTTCTAAACACTGGATTGCAATTGGTACACTTTGTGCTATGGTTAATACATTTCAGTTGTGGAAGGTAAGCAGATAGTATTTTTTGTAGGAGATTACTAAAGGTGAATGTTGTGGGAATTTTCAATGTTCATCAAAGGTTCAAATTTTGATACTCGCTCCCTGTTGGTGATGTAATTTGGGAATATTTTGGAGTCTTAGGAGGTAGCCCTAGCTGGTAGAAGTAGACTGGTATGGGCAAGCAGTCTCTGTCCCCAGTTTCTGCCTTACTCACCAACTGCTGGTTAAAGAGATATGTTGCTGCTTCATTTTTATTCCACCATGATATGTTCCACTATGCTATTCTTTCCACAGTGGCAAGACACCTTGTAAAACCATTATATAAAAATGATTCCTTTCTCCCTAAGCTGTTTCTATCATTATTTCTGGTCATGACATGCTAAGTTAACTAATACAAATCAATGAGGGTAACTTTTAAATATTTTTGTATATTGGATAACAT
Organism: Lophiomys imhausi; assembly: GCA_907164525.1. NCBI lineage: Eukaryota > Metazoa > Chordata > Mammalia > Rodentia > Muridae > Lophiomys > Lophiomys imhausi. The sequence continues at coordinate 28,252,784 of CAJQZJ010001826.1, read as the reverse complement.
TTGTAGTAAATAAATCACTGTCTATAATTATATGATCTGAAAGTTTCCACTTTCCAATACTATATTGTAATGTAAAAAGATAGTTGTTCAGTGTTCCTTTATAGAACTTATAAAACTAGAAGAGGAATACATACAGACTATATCACTCTGCATTTTACATCTTAAAGTTTGGCAAAAGATTACCTCATCTGTAACGAAATATTTATTTATAAACACTTATATTTATTAATACTTAACAAACATCTATAAAATACCTAAACATTATAACCTAAAACCTATAATCTAAAATCTGTATTCCATCTAAGAATACTCTAATATATAGTAACACTCTAATACCTATCTAAAAGCACTTAAGTAACACTATTTTCACTTTCTTAAAAGGAAATTAATATTATAACATAGGCCCATCCAGGATGACTTGGTTTATGGCAATCCCAGAAGGCAGTATCTTTTAAGCTTAAAGCCCATGGGCCTTACTTTGCCAGTTCGTAAGGCCAGTTTATTTCCACCACCAAATTGTGGCCCGTTTATAAAGTCAGTCTGTTCCAACTGCCAACTGAGGGCAGCTTTTCAATCAGCTAAGACTTGCCTCCATGGTCTCTTTTGCACAGGCCAAGTCTCAAGGTCAAAAGTTTCTCCAAGTGGCTTCCAAACTCAGCTTACCTTCTTCACTTTTCTACCACTCTGGGGCCCCAAGACAGACTCCTTTAAAGGACTCTCTCTCTCATCAGGTTTATGCCATGCCTTTGCCTTGGGCTATAACAGTCTAAATTCTGTTAATGACATATCTTGCTGTGCACTTCTTCAGCGTGACTTTTCAGTTGGTGTGGGCAGGAGGAAGAGAGAGACTGCATAGAATTCTATGGCTTCTATATTGTATTATGTTGTGGTACTTGGCAGTCTCGATGGTCCATGAGATTTCTTCTGAAGTCCAACAGTCCCATTCCTTCTGGTGGAAAGTGACATCATCTGTGTAACTTGCGAGGTTTCTTAGCCATGCCCCTTCAGTGGGGCATATTGTCCAGCCAAAATTGGCTTCTTGTCCATATCAACAAACCAAAAGGATGCCAAGCTCCTCCTTATGTGCTGCCAGATGCTAATCTGAACTACCTTCTAATTTCACTAAAGAGACCTAACTTCTGCCACTCTCATCTGATGATCAAAGCATGCATTTGAGGTAGATTCCTAATATATGGATGTAAGTACTGTGAAACTAATAAAACACTTAAGATGCCACTTATCAATTTTAAATCCTAGAGCAACCAAATCAACCAAGTACATTGGAATATGTAGCTTTCACATAAAATCCAGAGATGAGACATGTTTTTCAAGTTTTGTAAAATGTTAAATATATTTTTATAATATCTTCATTAAGATATTTATCTTAAACGATTATTTCTTCCAATTTTGTTGTAGAAAGCATGCTATTTTAGTCAATAGAATTAAAATACCTACAAAAATTATAATGTTTTTTTCAAAAACGTCAGCCAATAGTTTTGAAAAATCAAATGGATTATAAAATTACCATTGTGCTATTGACAAAATGTTTTGCACAAATTAAATACTCCATGAGAATGCCTCTCCTGGTTCTAAAGCCAAAATCTATTACCTTTTTTCTCTCTAGAATGAATTAAAATATAAAATATATAATCAGAGAATGGGAGCTACCTTAATGGTTTTGGTAAAACAGCTTTCTCACCAAGAGCATTTTGATAATATCTGTGAATTCAAAGCATGATTAATAGCAACTATATCCTATTGATATTTGTAAAGCCTAATGTATTAGAATGATAGATAGTCATGAATGAAAATTTCAAATATTTTAGTATATTGAAAAGCATAGATAATAAGCAAATTAACTCTGTACAATCACATGATCTATCAAGTTACTGTACAGAATCCAGTTGCAAAATCATTATGTTAGCAGACTGTAATTATATAATTCTCTTTTTATCAAACCCATTTATTAAAATAATTTAGCTTAATTATTTACTAATGACATCTTACTGAACTAAACTACAGCAATATATTTTTAAATTACACAGTTGTGTATATTTTCAGGTGATTGTTATTTATAAAGTTACTTTAAATTAAGCTGTGAAATGTGTTTACTGGTCTCTAAAGAACTCGATCTTAGGAAGTACTTCTCATTTTGATTTTGATTGAAAACCTGCAGGGTTCCAAACATCTTTTAAATAAAACCCAAAGCCACACTGTATATTTTTACACTTTTGTATATGAAAGAAACAGAAAAAAGTATTTAAACTATTTTGTGTGCCTGTTTTTTCTAAGCACTCATGTTTTTATATTCTCATCTTATACTTGAATACCTTCAAAAAGGGGGCTAAAAGGCAAAATTGTCTTTTTCTAGGATTCTTTAAGAAATTTTCTGATCCAGTTATTGAATGAGCATAATAACCATTAATATTCCACATGTACACAATAAGAAAATGAATTTCAGAAATTCAGTGTCTTCTGAAGATCACCCTTGTCAGTAAAAGATCCATGGTTAGAATATATGATGCAAATCTCAACCTTCTATTTCTTTAATCTCTGTTCTCAGGCAGGTGAGGTTGCCTCACAGTGATTGCATGCTGGAACTTCACTACAAAGTTCATTTCTTTTATCCAGGTGATTTCCTTGAAAACTGCCAAAGAGCTAGGCCTTATTGAACAGGGTTCAATGTTGAGATATGAGATACAGGGAATTATTTGGAGGTAAATTAATGTCTTTGGTTAGACAAGAACTCACAGAGCAAAATTGCTAAAACAAAACAACAGAAAATAGCAGTAGCAAAACATGATATCATTACTAGATAATCTTCCAATTATAAAATGGCTGTGATAGATTAAAAAGTAAAGTTTTCCCAAGAAGGGTGGCATATTTAATCATATTTTGGAGGAAACCTTGAATGGATTGTAATTTGACAGCACAGTGACATCAGCCTATAGCTTAAATCAAATGATTAATTTGTAATGTTGACATTGTTAACAAATACAGATACTTCAGATCTCATGAAAAGCTCTGTTCTATGTGAAGCATAGATGATTCACTTTCACTCCAACCTCTTAGAAATTATAACACTTTCACCTATAGGGTAAGAGGATAAAGGAGAAGGACTCCAAGGAGACACACTTGTATAAGACTCAATATAACACAATAAATGAGATCAATTTTATAAAGTTATAAGGTATAGGTGCAAAAGACAGATAAAAATCTTAAGAAGTTAGAAAAGGCTACTGGATACAAGATATTAGTTCATACCAGAAACTCCGACAGGTATTTACTACATTGAATTTGATTTAATCTTTGTATAACACTTTGTTAATGATACTAATGTCCCTTTTAAATCTCCATGAGAACACAGAGTTTAGACAAATCTCAATGTTACACACACATGGAGAATTTCAGTGTCTTTGACTTTACTTTATTGGCTTAATCTTTTGGATGTATAAATGATGTATGTCTGTAAAGAAAAAACCAGAGAAGTTCTGGGAAGGTCATTTAATAAATGATCTTCCTAACTGTGCAAGTGTGAAGAGTAGACTTGGTTTGCAGCACTCTCATAGGAATTGGGTGGTCCAGCCTGTCATCCCAGCATTCATGGTGGAGAGGTGTGGGACCTTGCACTAACCTGGAGGGCTGAACTAGCCAAATTTGCAAGATTAGGGTTAAACAAGAAATTCTCTCAGTAAATAATATAGGAAAAGATCCAGAAAAATGTTAACCGTCAGTCCTTGACTGGCCTCCACATGCATAAGCACAGAGATCCATGCATGTGCACCTGCAGAGAAATGTTCCCACAAGTATGTGAATATTCATACAAAAAACATATATTATATACATACATACAGAAAAGTAAAGAACAACCAGAATAAAACAAAAGGAGTATATGACTATTTTGTTTGTTTTGTTTTGTTTTGTTTAACAGTTTAGATTTTAAAAAGGACAGAGAACTAGAGATCTTATGGTACTCAGTCCCAACTGATACATCATTAGCACCAGTCATATGCCTAAGGCTCAGAGGTCATTGCAGGAGTGGGAAGATTGTAAAAGCCAGAGGGGTAGGTAGTGTGCTGAGAGATTGTGTCTCCTAGATACGTTAGGAAAGCTACACCTATGACATCTCATTAACATGACTGTCTGACAATGACTATATCAGTGGGTATCCTAGCATGGCAGGGGCAAATCTCGAAAGGTCCCATCCATAAACAGAGAACTATGGGCAAGTGGGAAATGCTGAGAGAGAGAATAGTCTTTCTCAGGGAAGAACCTTGTAACTGACTACATGATACCAAGTGTTCAGCTCTGAAATGGTATACATACAGGCAGGTAACATTGTACAAATTTGAAAGAAAGCAAGAGAGGTGCATTGGAGGGACATAGATGGATAAGGGGAAATAAGAAGAGGGTAAATAATGTAATTATATTATAATTTCAAACCAAAATTTGAGGGATAAATTATAAATGAGAAAAGAGTACTTGCTTTAAGTATAATATTGAGAGAAATTTAAATTTAACACCAATCGCATGCCTAAGGCTCACGTATCATTGCATGAGTGGGAGGAGTGTAAAAGCCAGAGGGGTAGGAAAGAGAGAATGAGAGAAAGAGATATTGAAAGAGAAAAAAAGAGGAGAGAAGGAGGGGGCTGGTGGTCAACTTACTCTTTGCCTTTCTGTGAAGTTCAGGACCAGTCCTATGAAATGTCAACACCCACTTTTTGGCTGATGTTTCTATTCAGTTTAAGAACTCTCTCACAGGTATGAGCAGAGGGTTGTCTCCTAGAAAATTTTAGATCCTGTCAAGATGACAATCAATATTAACTATCTCTAGACCCTCTCTGGCCAATTTGACACCCAAACATATGACTTAATAACCTTCTGTTCCTTGCAACAAAGGTTTATGGGCATCTCATAACTAAAAAGAAAGTTCTGTACAACTTTATAAATACTTCATAAAAGAGTCTTTAATAGTTCCAACACTTTGTAAGTGCAGGGTCTTTTCTGAGTCTCAGGAAAACTCTTAACTGTGAGCTCCTGTACCTTCAAAAAACTACTACTATTATATTATATATAATATACAGCGGGGTAGACTAAACAACATATTCCACAAAGGTGAAATGAAGATATAGCAAGGAAAGTTCAAACAAAAGCAAGTCCTAAACCTAGAAGAGAGAATACCACCTTATGATGATCCATATTGATCATCTTAAGACCCTAATAGGTTCATTGGACTCCAAATGCTTTGGATAGTTTTGTCTCAACAGATCAACCACCTGCCACACATATAACCTTTCTCTTTGGTTGGCTCCACTTTATGCAGGGAATTTTCCTCAACAGATATCCCACAAACTTCCAGTCTAAAATCCTCAGGTCTCCCCTGATGTAAGCTTCTCCTTCACAGCTTCACATGGTATCCTTACTGAAAATCCAATCCTGACACGAATTGTCCCCTCTAAACAATTTTCTGTAACCTTGACACAAGCCTAACTGATTTCTTCATCTTTCACATATCACGTCTGTAAAACAATCGCCACATAGACAATAATGCCAAGTTTGGCCACTACCTCCAGATACATCCATGGTGGCACTGGCCTCTTTGTGCCTTCTAGTAAAACATTTCACAGGATGATTGTTTTCACCTAATAATACCTTGAAATGAATTCTTGGTTTAGACTCTCCTCTTTCAAATAAACTTTGATTTTCACAAGCTCTTGAAAAACTGTATTTTATAAAACATATGAGTCTCAGTCATGTTAATGATAGACATCTTTACATTATGTATCAGATTACCTGATGATCAATTTAAAATGAAGACAGGTTTATTATGAATTAGACTGTGAATATTCTAATTATGGCCCTTGCCTTGTGCCAGGGCTGGTGAAGTATTTCATGGAAAATATATGTGGAAAAAGTGGTCTATTAACCTATCAAGGAAGAAAAAAGAAAGAGAGAGAGAGAGAGAAACCAGGGACCAAATATACTTTAACAAGCACACTTATAAGAGTCTAACTCCCTTCTGCCAGAACTTCATATCAAAATGACCCCTGTCACTCACTGGTGCTCCAGTTGATGATAAAGATAAGACCCAGAAGGATGCACATGGTATCTATTCACTTATAGTCAGATTTTAGCCATATAGTACAGGATAACCATACTACAATGAATGCACCAAAAGGAACAGGAACATAGACTTGTTTCCTGCCAGTGAGACACTTTGCCTTAGTGGTACTGCCTTGTAGGCCACCAGTGTATGAGGAGGCTCTTGGCCCTCATATGACTGCTGAACTGGGGCAGGGGACTGCTATGTAGGGACACTCCACTCCAGAGGAATGTGATGGAAGGGATAGGGGGTAAGGGTGGGAGGGAGGGACTGGGATGTGCAGAAAGAGGTCACTGCATTGGAGATGTAACCTGAAGTAATAAATAAATAATTTTAAAAAGTATAGTAATAATTGTAAAATATTTTAAATTTGCTATACATTACTTCATTCTTAATCATCAGAGAAATGCAACTCAAGATGACTCTGAGATTCCATCTCACACCTGTCAGAACGGCTAAGATCAAATACTGAAATGACAGCACATGCTGGTGAGGTTGTGGAGAAAGGGGAACACTCCTCCATTGCTGGCGGGAGTGCAAACTTGTACAACTACTATGGAAATAAGTCTGGTGATATCTTAGAAAACTTGAAATAGCTCTACCTCAAGACCCAGCCAAACCACTTCTGGGTATATATCCAAATGATTCCTCACCAAACCACAAGGATGTTTCCTCATCTATGTTCATAGCAGCCTTATTTGTAATAGCTAGAAACTGGAAAAAAACCCAGATGTCCCTCAACCAAGGAATGGATAAAATAATGGTACATCTATATAATGGAATATTACTCAGCTATCAGAAGCAATGAAATCATGCAATTTACAGCCAAATGGATGGAACTAGAGAAGCTCATCCTGAGTGAACTAACCCAGGCCAGAAGGATGCACATGGGACCTATTCACTTATAATTGGATTTTAGCCATATAGTACAGCATAACTATACTACAGCTAATGCACCAAAGGGAACAGGATCATAGACTTTTTTACCTGTCCATGAGACACTTTTCCCTAGTGGTGCTGTCTTGTAGCCCCCTCCCCCCGTGTATGAGGAGGCTTTTGACAATCATATGACTGTTGAACTGGGGTGGAGGACTGTTATGTAGAGACACCCCACTCCAGAGGAGTGGGTTGGAAGGGATGGGGGTAGAGGGTGGGAGGGTGGAACTGGGAGGGGTGGAAAAAGGGTACTATGATGGAGATGTAACCTGAAAATAAATAAACATAAAAAATAAAATAAAAGTAAAAACACATTTGAAAATACATTTTAGTTATGGTAATTTTTAGTAAAAATGTTATATAAGAAGGGAAGAAAGATGGCAGCAGAAGAGAAAGATATTTATAATTTCCTGTGAAGAAGAGAACTTGATCTATACCTTAACTTTTATCTATTTATTTACATTTGAAAGAAAAATAAGATTAGAAATCTAAACCCTACCTTCCAACATGGCGCACAGTAAAAGATGATAATTAAATTAATTAATTAAATACATGAGGTAAAGGTACTATTAGAATTCACTTCTATTGGAGAGAGAACTAGGAATTCCTGTCCGGAACACAGTAACTTCTGCATGGATGAATAACCGGGTAAGGATTTTCTAAATTATTTTCTCACTTAACTCAAATGGTCTTCTGGATTCTAAGTAATATTGACAAATTTAGCAAATAAAGTATAGGATTTCCAGTGAAATTTCAATGTTATATTCAGGACATGTCTGTAGAAAATGATTTTTAAATCAAATTTCCTTCTTTATTTGTATTTAATCTGACTAAGCAACTCTTGATCAATATTCTGTACAGGATAAGGCATCAATAGTTACTTCTTGTTGATTAAAATATAGGAGAATGTTAAATTTGCAGGAAATACAGATGCTTTGTCTTTGAAATCATTGTTGGTTTTAGGAATAAAGGCAAGAGATTTAAGTTACCTATTTTCTTACAGATTTCATGTCCAAGTAATGGCTGTTACATATGTAAATCAAGATTTGCAAACAAAAACAACACAATATAACACATGTCATATAAACCCTTGTTTACAGACAGTAGAGATGAGCAAGGGGTCTGAGTATGTACATACTTTCAAATGGCATGTAGTGAAGAAATCTCAGTGGAAGTTGGTAGCACAAAATAAAACTAGCTTTAAGTGGAATTTTGAAAGACAGAATGTTTTTTATTGTACAGACAATTTAAATTGTAATAATTATTGTATGCGAATTTTTGTATCAACATCTATATTACATCACAATTCTATACAACTATACTATTAATTTAAAAGCATAATCAGAGCTTCACACTGGGACGTGTTTATTTTTATCCATGTGAAATTTAAACTTATGACATATAATGCCTTTAAATGTATGATATTCTCCAAATCACTGGTAAGGAACAAATATATCTTTAAGACCAAAAGCCAAATCCTTACAGAGAGTCAATAATACATCAATTACCATTTTAAACTGCCTGCTGTTGTCTATATATTGGTCTTCTCATAAAGTGCTTCATTTAAATTTATTAGATGTATTCTCCTTGTAGCAAGAAACAAGTTATTAAAAACAGTGCCAATGAATAAAATAATTATCCAAAAGCCTAGTTACAAGTTGAGCCAGAGGCCTGGTTGGTTAATTGTCTGCAGAACACGGACTGACATGATGCCTTTATTTAAACCTTTCACAGTTTAGGTAGAGGTGTAAAGAAAAAATAATTTCAATTTTCGTATCAGTTTTGTGCTGAAAAGTACACTGTGGTTGATTTAAAAATAAAAATATGTTAGTAAGAGTAGCACGTGATCAGAAATTTGAGGAAAGGTTGAATCAATTGTGTTGAGTCTCTCTCTCTATATATATATGTAATATGTATATAGCATATATATGTATATATATGTCCTCTTTAAAAACTATTGATTTGGAATGATAGTCTTAATTTTATGATGCACATCTCCATATTTAATTGCTGATGTAATAAATTATGAGTTGTTAACCAATAGCAAAAGGAATGAATGCTTAAAGACTAGTGGAGTTGAGCTAATAATCACTTCTATTGACACCCAAAGGACCAAACATTTGAGGTTTATCAAGTGAGAAGTAGGGACACTGAAGTCGACTTCAACTTTATTATTAGTATTACTATTATTTTTATTGACTTGAATTATTGAAGATTCAATTGTGGATGTTTTACCTATACAAATCCATGTCAACTTTATTGGCCATAGACAGAAAAGCCTCATTTCTATACTGAAAACAATATTAAAGAAAAGGCAAACCAAATAACAAGAATTCTAACATATGTTCTGACTGTTTTCCATTTGTTCTTTTTATTGTCCATCCTAGTATATAATGCCTGTGGTTTGGATATATGATTTGAGTATGTCATTTGGGTATATTTTCCAGTGGTTCACTGGTTAATATTTACTTCCCAGGGTGCAGTGTGAAGAGGGTAAATATTTACAAACATAAGCTTTGGGAGTTGATTAGGGCTAGTGTTATTAGAATGGATTCCTATAACATAGACTTTGTTACCTGTCAATGACACACTTTGCACTAGTGGTACTGCCTTGTAGGCCCCCAGTGTATGAGGAGGTTCTTGGCCCTCATATAACTGCTGGACTGGGGCAGGGGACTGATATGTAGGGATACTCCACTCTGGAGGTGTGGGATGGAAGGGAGAGGGGGAAGAGGGTGGGAGGGTGGAACTGGGAGGGGTGGAAACGGGACACTGTGTTGGGGATGTAACCTGAAGTAATAAATAAACATTAAATAATAAAAAAGTTAAAGAAAAAAAGAATGGATTCCTATAATTGATTATTGGTTATTCATTGATATATCAGGAGAGCATAACACCATGTGAGATGCACAGATATGCCCCTTATCTTCTGCCATGTAAATCCCTGTATATCCCTTCACTATGACTTTTACAACAGCATCCATATCAAGCTTGTGTAGAAGCAAATAAATAAATAAATTATTTACCAGTATTTAAATTATTAGTTAATAGGTCAGTGATGTTAATTCTTATCCCACCATTATAAATGAGCACACCAACACCTGATGGATTTAAACAAGCCTTATCCTGAATTGAGCGATCTTGGTCCATCTAAGCTAGCTCATTCAATTCCCCAGACATGATTCCATATACACACACTATGCTGATGTTCCAGGCCACGTGGAATGAGGTTCTTTTCTCAAACCCATGGCATGTGTCCTCCTTCCTGCTCTGGCTTCTTCTCTTTTTCCCAAGATGATCTCTGTCTGCCCCAGAAGTCTGAACCTTTCTTCACCTACCATTCTCTCTGCTCAAACACAGGTCTTGACATTTTATTAAAGCCAATCAAAGACAATGATTAGAAAGTAAGGTAACACAGCATTACATAATCTACAGCAAGAAGGTATCTGGGAACAGGTTAATTAACAATTAAAATGCATAACATCACCCCATCAAGCTTGCAAAAGAATTATGGGCTAACATATATGTCCAGCTCATGTAATTTTCTGTAATAATACACAGTATATCATCTACCTTATGTCTAACTATCTGAGATTGTTTCCTGATTTTTCAAAATACTAAAGTCTTGTAAGAGTCTCTTTCCAAAGTTTCGCCCTCTTCCAATAATGATGTCTTACATTTATAGCTTGTACCCCTCAGAACCAACTGTAAGTGTTTTATTCATTTAGCATTGTACTGAAAGAGAAATGAAGTATGCAATGGTTCTTTTCTTTAGTCCTACTGTTTTTTAAACAGGTTCCCATGATATTTCTTTTTAGAATACACGAGTGACTCTATGTACTTCAGCATCTAGATTATAAGGTCTCAGTTGCTTCATATTAGTTGATAGGAGTTTATTAAGCATCAGCACTTAGAGCCAAAGTAAAATCATGCATGTTCTAACTTGGAAAAATGAGGAATTTCCATGACTATTTGATAGATTCTAAGAATCAATGCTGTTACTTATTTCCCTAGAATATATCCTCACTCATATCTAGCTAAATTCCTCAAGATGTATTTATTTTTCCAATTGCAAGAACTTTGCTTATTCTGTTGCCTTTCTCTAGAATAATCTAACAGAAAATATAAACAGTTTATTGTATGTGCAGGCATATACCTTTCATGTCTTGACTCTGTGACCTAAGACCTAACAAATAACTCAAAGGAGGAAAGTTTATCTTGACAATGATTTCAGGAGATTCAGCCTAAAGTTTATCCATTCTATGGGCATGACATAGAAGACATGTCCATGAAAACATGACATATGAAAACAGCTATTCATATCATAGTGGGTAGGAAGAAGCAAGAAAGAGTATGACCAGGGAGACTACATTCTGAGGAACCACTCTGAATGACCTACTTGTTCAATCCAGGTCTTAACCTCAATAGCTTCCACTATCCCCTAAAATTTCACCATCATCTGGAAACTAAATATCCAAAACAAAACCTTCTGTCATTTCATGTTGACTTAGTAACAGCCATACAGTTCTGATATAGAAAAGAGCCATCCATCTAGCTCAGTGTTCATACATGGACTTATCTCATTGTGCAAATGATAGCTGAAATTACAACCATCACAATTATACTTTAAATAAAAAAGTTAAGAAAAGTTTGAAGACAGAAGTAAAAAAACACAGGGGGTGGCCTTTAAGATGCCTTTTGTAAGGTATAACAAAAACGCTTAGGTATTCTATCATCACATTACTTCACTTCATGATGAAAGCTGAGCCATGTGGCTTTGTATAGCTAGACAATGGGATTGTCAAAACTTAGCCTTCAATCATTGTTGAAGAAAGGGTGAACAGATAATGTCAGTCAGTTTGATAGTGCCACGGAATTTTTGTTTTGCTTTTTAAAATCTGTAGATATGAAAAACACTTGGAATTTTCATTGAGAATACTTTAGATTTTAAGAAAACTACAGTCACTAAACATTTACAAATGAGCAAAGACATAGCATTGAGATTATATATTCTTGTCAATTTAAGAAATATAACACAGAATCTGAGCTAAATGGGCATCTTCATAATCCTGGTACTGTATAGACTAGGTAACAGCTCTACATAAGGTGAAGGAGTGATTCTGTGTCTTTGTTGAAAAGCTGACAAAGACAAGTGATAGATTAATATAATATTCATGAGTAGGATAAGACTGACCATCCAAAAATGGAATATAATTATTGAAAGTCTAAAGAGAGAAATAACACATTGACATGGAGAAAGAACTAGATGTCTTACAGTAGACAGGTTGGAATCTTGACATTGAGAGTAAAGACAACATTTAAAACAAAAATATGGAGTTGACATCCAAATGTAAGTTAAATTTAAGATTCAAAGGAATCGATGAAGTGAAATAAGAAATACTCTGAACGAGACTGTCACCAACCTTTCCTTATCTGAAACAGTGTCTTCCTCAATCAGAACTTAGCAATAGCCAACAACCCAGATCCAGCTTGAGCTGTTTTGTGGAAGAGTTTGTTCACGTTCTTCATATAAACCATCCTTTTCAATCCAGAAATATTTACTGTACACTTGCTCTAGGCAGAATATAGTGCTTGGAGTAGGACCATATCTAAGATACATATGTTTGGACTCATAGAATTTTGATCAATTTAATTATTATCATCTCATGGAAAATAATTTATAGATCCTGTTTTAGAGATTGAAATATTGAGAATAAGAGCATTTGAACCACTGGACTAAGACTAAGACTAAGAAGCTAGTTCATAGTGAAGTGAGCAGCCTCTCAAAACTACGCCACCACATTACATTCAACAGGTCATTGGGACACTAGACTCTGAAATAGGTGTTCTCCACACTTTGCCCTTATCTTTCGGTGAGGACACTGTTTCTTTCATGGGAACGGACTTTGCTTTTCCCACAGATTTCTATGGGGTCAATCCATAAATCCAGCCTGTTTTAACATCTTATTTCTCCTTCAGTGTCTATCATAAGATATAGATGGCAACAGTTGAAAAGTTCGAACAATAGTAATAAAATACTAAGATCAAAAAACACCCTGTGGAAGGAACTGAGTTGTGATTTTGATGTACATTCTACCATATTATTACCCAAACACATGTTGAGTTTAATTTCTGAGTTACAAATGTCCCCTGGTGCATTAAAAAAATCATCATCTTCCTGTCATAAATCTGCTCACTCTATAATATCCTGTTGGTTTTTAATAAAAGCATATTGTCTTAATTATTATAATTTGAGACTTTTACTAATTAATTTTTTCTTCAATGTTTTCACTCTTGTATATATTACCTCCTCATTTTCACCTTCCAACTCTGTCTAGTCTTTCTTACCTAAGGGTCTCTTTCTCATGTCCTTGTTTATTTGATTTTGTGTGTGTGTGCGTGTGTGTGTGTGTGTGTGTGTGTGTGCGCGCGTGTGTGTGTGTGTGTGTGTGTGTGTGTGTGACCTACTGAGTTTAACCAAAGCCTGCTGTGTGACCTTCTGTTTAAAGCTCGCCATTGGAACCATATGTGCTTAACAGAGTGTACACAATTGATGACAATAATTATCCCTCTTCCAGAATTGATCAATAGCCAACATTTCTGCAGTAAGAAGTAGGCCCCCATAAGCCACCTCCCATCCATGACTGATCATTGAGAAGGCCAGTTTTATGCAGGCCCAGGGCAAGTAACCTCTGCTCCAATGATTTCATGACAGTAATGCCCATGTCATGCATCAAGGATGGCATTTTGTGGGTTTTGTCTTTTCCTTGTCCAGTGCCCCCTTTTTTAACATTCCTTGAGCTTTCTTAGAAGCGGTGGTACACATATCTGGCAGGACTGCATCCTCAACTGCCACACACTATCAGCATCTTGAGAGTGTGTTTTGAAGAAAAGTCTCAGCGCAGCAGTGCAGCCCATCAGTGAGCAAACCCGAGCACCGGTGCCTGGCTGCTTGTTGGACTCTGGCAAGAGATAAATATCAGCTAGGTGGCTGCCATAAAGCATTCAGAATCAAATGAAGGAGAGACACTGCAAGAGAACTAGAATGCCTTGAGTTCTGGCCACTATGGGTATGCAGGGGACAGTGACTATGAGTGACTTTGATGTGAAGTAAGGTCACAGGCCGCACGAGAGGGGAGATTTTAGGAGTAATTCTTAAGAAATGTATCAAAAAACAAAAACATGTTTTCCTCTAGGGTTCTTGCTGTAAACCTTTTATTTCAATCTGAAACATAAGATTTTATTACTGTGATTTTGAAGGCACTCTTGTTTACATGTAGTTTGGGGAACAGAATCATCAGTCTACTGTCCTGGACTCAGGATGCTTTGAGGCAGTGGATTGGCCCATCCCACACAGTGCAGGACACATTTCCATTCACTTGCCTGACATTTTCCTTCCGAAGGGAGAAAGAAGCCAATTTGTTCTCGTCTTCTCAAAAATATGAAATGTGTTGCCAATTATCTCCCTCAGTTCTACACAAAAGGCAAGACTAGTCCACAAATTACCCCAGAGGAATGGCAGTGTGAGCTCCACATTTCAACTGCTTTTTGTTTAATGTCCTCCTTGAAGGGATAAGAAATGTTCCATTGTCATGGAAACACATTAATTTCAAGTCCAGTTTATCTCTACACAAACTGGAAAGAAATGGTTCATGCTCTTCAGAATTAAGGTTCATTTTCTTCTTTGCGTATTTACAAGTTTTTGTTCTTTTTATGATCCATCAATCCAATAAGGTTTCTCCAATGTCCAGATAGTATTAATTGTGATCATAGGTAGGAAGAGACTTCTTAAAATAGTTGTTTGTATCCACTATGCTAAGATCTCCACTTTTACTGGATCCACAATAGTAGTTGTTAGGGAGAATCCTATTGTCATTTTCCACAGGATCTTTGCAAAACTCATAAATATGAAATAACTTATAAGGATAAAAATTCCAGCAATAATGACAACTATGGGTCTCAACTCATAATACTGAATCTAATTTCTTTCTGTAGTTCTTTCATTTTTGCAGGCTGAAAAGGCCTAGGTGTCTTATAGGCTTCTATTGCTGTGAGTGAGAAAAAAACAGGACCAAAAGGAACTCGAGAAGAAAATGGTTTATTTCAACTTAACATTTGTAGTCCAGCATGAAGGAAAGTCAGAGCAGGAACATAGGGGAGGAAACTGGAAGTTTGATTAAAGCAGAAACCATGAAGGAATCCTGCTTACTGATTTACATCTTATGCCTTGCTCAGCCTGCTTTCTTATAACATCCAGGGCCACCTGTCCAGGACAGAAACTATCTACAGTGAGCTGGGACCTACCATATCATCTGTCAAGAAAATATACTCGAGATTTGGCTCTAGGCAAGTCTTTTAGAGGCTTTTTCTCAATTGTAGTTTCTTCTTCACAAATTAATCTAGTTTAAGTCAAGTTAATATTAAAAAAAAATAAAACCTAGTCATCACCATAGAAAAATATCTGTAGAACCCATACTAATTTTATTCTCCCCTATATAAATATATATGTGCATAAATATATATGCATACATATGTACATATATACACATTAGGCCATTTGCAATTTCATAGATCTTTGTGATGTTATGAGGTGACATATTATAAATCCTGATTTTATAAAATAAGAAACACAGGCACGGGTAGAAATTAATTATTTTTAAGCCCCATGATAAGCTGAAACAGAATACAAGGAGAAATAATTGTAAATTCTATGCTGATTGACCTCATGTTCCCTTCTCGCCAACAAAGCAAATTCTCTTTGGTTCTCTTTGTCTGCAGAGGTTAGCATTTGCTAATTCAGACATTCTATTATTATTGCAGTCATGAACAATTGAAACAGCAGATAAAATAGATAGTGTGATTTTTAAGAGTCCCTTTCCCCTTTCGTTCCCTTCATCATAACATTGTTGATTCACACACACACACACACACACACACACGCACGCGCACACACAGGAATGCACGTACACACAGAAACCACAACCACATGCACATACATCCTGAATACAAAGAATCCCTTTGAAGATATAGCTTAGACAACAGCACAACCAAGACATTTCAGATTATTACTAAAATTTGAAATGTTTATTATATTTTACTTTAGGAGAGTTCCTCAATATTTTTTTCTATAATATAACTGAAAACTGGAATCAAGTATTTAAAAATAAACACTTTTCATGTATCTGAAACACATCTATATTGTTACACAACATATTTGGCAATATTTGTATTTGATTAACACTGTGCTTTCTATCTCAAAAACCAAAGAAAATTTCTCACCATTCAATAGTTGTTTATGTTATAGGACATAAAACTTATTAAAGTGAATGATTTTAGAACTTCAGTAGTATATCTTAGGACACCAATTTACTCCATCATTTATACAAAACAATACTTATTTAATTTGAATAATTATTGATTAACTATTCAGAATAATAAATTTTCTATTAGATATTACTTTCTTGGTTATTTTATATTTTTGGTTGTGACCCTATCCTTCAACGGCTGAGCCATCTCTCCAGCGCCTCCCTTTTAAAAGAATATTTATTTATTACTTCAGGTTTCATCTCCATCACAGTGTCCTCTTTCCACCCCTCCCAGTCCCACTCTCCCACCCTCTACCCCCTACCCCTTCCATCACACTCCTCTCAAGTGGAATGACTCTACATAACAGTCCTCCGCCCCAGTTCAGCAGTCATATGAGGGCCAAGAGCCTCCTCATAACACTGGGGACCTAAAAGGCAGCATCACTAGGGCAAAGTGTCTTTTGACAGGAAAAAAATGACTATGTTTATGTTCCCTTTGGTGCACTGGTTGTAGTATAGTTGTCCTGTACTATATGACTAAAATCTGACTATAAGTGAATAGATGCCATGTGCATCCTTCTAGGTCAGGGTTAGCTCACTCAGGATGAGTGAGTTCTCTGGTTCCACCCATTTGGCTGCAAATTGCATAATTTCATTGTTTCTGATAGCTGAGTAGTATTCCATTGTGTAGATGTAATACCACAATTTTTTAATCCTTTCTTTGGTTGAGGGACATCTGGGTTAATTCCAGTTTCTAGCTATTACAAATATGTCTGCTATGAACATAGATGAGGAAATTTCCTTTTGATTAGGTGAGGAATCATTTGGATGTATACCCAGAAGTGGTATGGCTGGGTCCGGAGGCAGAGCTATTCCAAGTTTTCCAAGATATCACCAGACTGACCTCCATAATGGTTGCACAAGTCTGCACTCCCACCATCAATGGAGGAGAGTTCCCCTTTCTCCACACCCTCACCAGCATGTGCTGTCATATGAGCTTTGATCTTAGCCATTCTGACAGGTGTGAGATGGAATCTCAGAGTCTTCTTGAGTTGCATTTCTCTGATGATAAAGAATGATGGGCATTTCTTCAAGTCTCTCAGCCATTAGGAATTCCTCCTTTGTGAATTCTCTGTTTCCCAGTTTTTGATTTGATTATTTGGTTTCTTGGCATTTAATTTCTGGACTTCTTTGTAAATTATGCATATTAGCCCTCTGTCAGATGTGGGGTTGGTGAAGATTTTTTTTTCCCAATCTGTAGGCTGCTATTTCGTTTGAATGACAGTGTCTTTTGCCTTACAGAAGCTTTTTAGTTTCATGAGGTCCCATTTATTGATTGTTGATCTTAGATCCTGGGCTGTTATTTTAATTAAATACCAAGTAGGTAATTTTAACAACCTGAAATTTTATATATTCTGAGAATATTGTAGGTCAATGATAAGAAAAGTTATAAAAATATCAAAATGAGATATTCTTCATTTTCAATGTTGATGAATGAAGTTTATAATGATTTCTACTAGAGTGAATATAACACAATTTATGGAAATAAACAAAATGAATATATAAGTATTGTTTTTGCAGCTTTCAAATATCTCGCCAATAATACTGTGTTCCACCCTAATTCCAAAATCAATCCCTAATAAGAGAATGTGTTCTTTTCCTTCAAAGAAAACTAATTAAATAGGAGATAGAAAAGACTCAAACAACTATTTTCTTTTGTCATTATAGATGTTTCCATAGGCAAACAGAATATACATAATATACATTTTATTAACTAAATCCAGTTTTAAAACAAAAAGCCAGTGACAAATGGCATGTGTGTGTTCCTATGTGTACATGTATGCTTTCAATAACAATTAGTGAAAAAATAAACTATAGATTTGAAGGATATCAGGGAGTTTTATATGAGAGGCTTTCAGACAAGAAAAAGAAAGCAGAAACATTGCAATTTTATTATAATCTCCAAATATGTAAATGTTATTATAGATGAAATGTTGAGAAAGTTCTCTATGATAAAGTGATATTAAACAGCTGGTTTGTGGATCTCACACTATAGTCATCACTATTGTCATTTTTGGCCCCCTTTTAATGTTTTATTTTTATTTCTCTAACAGTTTCATACTTGTATATAATGTTGTTTAGTGCTTTTACTGGCCCTTTCCCTTCATCTCCCTTATTCTTTCTGACCAAAAAGACCCCCTCCTATATTCATGACTCACTGAGTTTAACAAAGATTGCCTGTAGAAGAACTGATTGGGTAAGATATTATTTACTGGACATATATGACTTCTCAGTAAAAATAACCCTGAAGAAAATAACACTCCATCCCTCAGGAACCATTAACAGGCAATAGTCCCGCAGAGAGGGGTTGGGGCCCTGGGGTCCTCCTTGGTGTGTGAAGAAAAGCTGACTGCCTTGTACAGGTCCTGTGCAGATAACTGCATTTCCAAGGAGTTCCTCGGGGCAAGGGTATTGTCTTGCCCAGAAATGAACTTTAAGCTTTGCCTGTACCCTTTGTTGTGCACAGTCTTTCCTCTTTGTCTTCTGCAATATCTCCTGGCCCTCGGGTGGGTGGCGAAATACTTATTGTGATTTTATTGTTATTCTTCTTGTACTGTTATTATGGTGTCTGACCAAATGCTCAAAGTGATAATTTGTAACCTAATGAAGTATAGGGTGTGGAAATCTAAGCTCTTTCCCCAGCTCAGAGTTAAAACTAAGCTACTATTTTAGTGATAGTAGGGCATGGTCTAATTATTTCTTTATCTTTATTTTTTTCATCTCAATCACCATATTGATTTTATTTTCATGTTTGTATTTTTTAAGTATCCATTGATCTCGAGCTGAATGTTGCCCATTTATAGCCTTTGAAAGATATTCAATCCCCGCCTTTTCAGAACTGATACTTTAGTTGAAGAGAGGAAAATTAATCATTTAATTAATTGATCACAAACTTGTCATTGTATAAATGTGATAGTTGCTACTGAGGAGATATATATGTTGTTTGTGAGTTTATCAGTCTTTTCAGGCCAGGAAACAAGCCATGACAGGAGAGTACCATCCCAAGGGAAAGAGATATGACCTACAGAGACCTTTAACTGAAAGGAATTTAACAAATATGAAAAACAGAATGGAGTAAATTTAAGCTCATTGCAAGGAATAAAGAAGAAAAATTATAAAGTGTGCAGAATAGGAAGGGGCCCTTACTGCAAATGATTTAGAGAAACAAGTATAACTCCAAGAACCTGGAAGAGTAGAGTTTCCTTTTCTTTTAAGAGTGTAACATGATTGGTTTATATTTTGAGATGATTACTCTTAAAATATTCCAGAAAAGGTCTTGTCAGTGGTTCAATGAGACATGGTAGAAATAGCAGCAGAGATTTCACTCTCCCAAACTCACATAGCCAAATTGTTAAAAATACAAAATTTGTCATGTTGAATTAGAAGAGTAAAGATTAGAGGCTGGAGGTCAGACATAAAATTTAAAAGCAATATGTTAGACCTGCTGATTTCCAACACACATATGTGTAGTATATGTCAAGTTTACTCAGGTACTCAGTAAAATACGGCTGTCCTGGAATCACAGGCCAAAGTCTCAGACCTGCATCAAATGGTACCTTATTCTTTATGTTTATTCTTCATTTTCTAGTTTCTAGACAGCAATAGAATTGCAGAGACTTTCAAGGAAGTAAACTTCATCTTGGCATAAGTTTTGTGGATCAGAATCCAAATCTCCTCAGCAATAGAAATTTATCCTCTTACTTGTCCAAACCCATAATGTATCTTGAATCATCTATCACTTAAAATGTGTCTATTCCCTTAAAATATAAGTAATCTTGGCTTGAATTGAGTTAAACACTGAAAGTGACAAATTAGACTCAGATAAACATAAGTATGCGAATCTTCAACTACAGCACTTCCTCATCAGAGCATCCATGCCCCAGTGTAGGAAATGTGCTAAATTGGTACTGTCACTCTCAGAGCAGTTGGATGAGATGTGAAGGGGTTGCCTGCGTTCTAGTCATTTCTCATTATGTTTGAGATGGACCCTACCAATGCAGGCAGTAATCTGTGAAGAGATAAGAATGAAAACTCAGTTCAGATTGATATTGTCTACTTAGACTAGAGTCTAATGGAATCTAATACCGGGCAGTACATTGTCAGCACACTTAGAACACAGCACAATTTGGGAAAAAATTTCCAGGAACAGTCATTTCCATTCCATGTTTCCAGCCAGCAATTACTCCAATTACAGATGCACAATAAAGATCAAAATGTGACTATATAGAAATTCCTTTACAAAGTGCATGTGGCCATGAGGGTGGATTCTATAGTCAAAAGGCTTAGAACAGTAGCTGTCACCCTTCCTAATGATGGGACTCTTTCATACAGCTGCTCACGTTGTGGTGTCTTCTAACCCTAAAATTATTTTTGTTGCTACTTAATAACTATAACACTACTACTGTTTTGAACTGTAATGTAAATATTTTGGAAATAGAGGTTTGCCAAAGAAGTTGTGAACCAAATATTGAGAACCACTGGCCTAGAATATAACGTGTTCTCTGAACAAGATACATAGAGGTCATCAGTACATAAAATAAAAGTGATATCTCCCCTAAAGATATATTCTGGGTTCTAAAAATAATGGTCTAGGGAGGGAAGAGTCTAGAATAATCATTCTGGGGAATTTGGGTGAGGTATGCCTCTACAGTAAAAGGTGGGAATAGTCTTCCCCAACAGATAGCTAAAAGGTTACCAGGCCTTTAAACATATACATCCTAGCCTTCTGGTCAGAAATATAGATATTTTATATCCTCCTTTGAGGAGAAGCCCCTGTGTGTTTAACATCTCTAGTTCTGTAGTGCTCTGTGGGTAGAAACACTTTTCTGGCCCCA
The DNA here is from genome assembly GCA_907164525.1 of Lophiomys imhausi. Classification (NCBI taxonomy): domain Eukaryota; kingdom Metazoa; phylum Chordata; class Mammalia; order Rodentia; family Muridae; genus Lophiomys; species Lophiomys imhausi. The sequence goes on along the minus strand of CAJQZJ010001826.1, from coordinate 28,231,545 downwards.
ACATATGTTTTTTAATATTAGAAAAATGTTCTCATCCATATTTGACTTTGTCATTAATGATGATCTATTGAAGATGGTCATCTCATCAAATTAATATTAAGTATTCACCATAGAATAGACATATAAAAACTCCACAGATACAGTAAACTTCAGTGTACATTAAGCTATTCATATATAGACTTGTATATAAACACACAACCTGTTTACAACTATTTTAACTAATTTCAATGCAAGGTACAGTAACAAAAAAAACACAGAAATAATGATAATGAAGATAATCAAGGTTTCTTGAGATAAGGAGGAATAGCATAAATTGTTTTATTTCATTAGAAAAGTGATGCCATTGTTAAGTGTTGAGATGCTAAATGTGGTTTGTCTAAGGCCAGTGAGGTAATTCAGTGGATAAGGTCACTTGTTACAGAACCTGAGGACCTGTGTTCAACACTTAGGAATCTCGTGTTAGGAGAGCAATTACTCCTGCAAGTTGTCCTCTGACCTCCACATTCTTGCTGTACATGTGCATACTATACACACTAAATGAGTAAATACCATTTTACAAATATGCAAGTGTTAGCAGGACTTCTTAAAACATCTGTCACTAAGAGGAAAGAGATCAATTTTGAGAAGAACTTTCAACACAAGTAGAAAAAAAACCCTGTAAAATCTGTATGCTTCTTTAGATGGAAATTATTCTAAGAAATGCAATTGTAAATGATTTAAAATTCTATAGATAGATAGACAGGTGGATAGATAGAAAAAAGAGAATGTACATTTAAATAATAAAATGAATATTAAAAATACTATATATGCTAGATTGTCTAACAAAAATTTCTTGCCTAATAGTGCAGTATACATATGTTTATAAATGTTTCTTTGTTTGTGTGTGTGTTTGTGTGTGGCATATCTCTGTGTACAGAATTTACCCTGGCAGCTTAAAAGTGTCAGTTGATTTGAAAATACTTCTCCATTAAAGGATGTGTCTGAGCTATATTTTCATCCATAGTGAATGGATGCCTAAAATGCAAATAGAAGTCATGCGTGAAGTTTGTAGTGAGTCATATACACAAAAGCCCTTGCATGTCAGCTATTATATATTAAGTATTAGATATACAGTAGTAAACAAAATATGAAAAATTAATTTGTGTGACATATAAAGTAGTGCACAGGAAGAGACAGTTAAGTAATATTATTTTGATGAATATGAATGTTAATCAAAATAATTCAAGAAAAAAACTGATAGAATATATAGAGGTGTATCAAAAATGATCAAAACATTTGTGAGAAGGTGCTTTTTCAATTAATTATTGAAGGATGTGAGTCTTTTGACTTGGTGATATCTAGAAGAATAACATTTCAGGTACATCCTGGGCAGAAGTAAAGGGCCTGATGAGATAGGTGCTGCTCAGTATATTGAGGAAAAATCTAAAACTCAACATGGTGCTGCATGGAATTAGAGGTGAGAATTGAGAGATGAAGACAGAGGCTAATGCAAAATAACTGATCACTTCTTATGAAATAAGTCAGTATTTGTTTTAGGTGATACAGGAAGTTTCTTAAGGACTTTAACCAGAGAAGTGGCATGAATCAACCTTATGGGTCCAAAATGTTATTTAAGCTCAATAAAGAAGGTCATCAGCTTTCAGTGAATTGCTTTATTGTGTGGAAATGAATCCTCATCTACATTCTCAGTTCCTATTAAACACAAACAAAAAAAAATCTACAAAGGAAATTCTGAATGAAACTTAATGGAGCCTGGGCATGGTGAAGCAAAACTGTAAATCCAGAATTCCAGTGGTGGAAGCAGGAAGATTCTGACTGTATGTTCCACTAAAATGTAAACACATGTTTGTGTCATTGCGTCTTACTTCCTATAGATTTGGCAAATTTACCAACACCCTTTGTCTTAGTCAATAATTGCTGTGAAAAGATACTGTGAACACGGCAATTCTCATAAAGGAAAACATTTAATTGTGCCTGACTTGCAGTTCCGAGGTTTAGTCTATTATAATCATGCAGGGGGAAGACACAGTGACACATAGGCAGGCAGTGCTTGGGAGATAGCTGAGAATTCTGCTTTTGAATAGCCAGGCAGCAGGAAGAGAGTGAAATGTTGGCTCTAGCTGTAACATTTGAAAACTTAAAGCCCACTCCTAGTGAGATGCTTTCTCCAACAAGGCCACACCTACTCCAAAAAAGGTCACACCTTCTAATAGTATCACTCCCTAGTGACCAAGCATTCAAATTTATGAGCCTATGTGTGTCTTTGTTATTCAAACTACTATATCCTAGTACTCATATTTCCACTAAAAATGTTAATCATTTTCATACTGTGTCTTCATATAACCTATAGACATATAGAATTTCTCTCAACAGTATTCTAGATGGGTACATCAGAGTACATGGTGGCAGCCACTAAGATGAACAATCTTCTTGTCTCCCTCTGTGATATCTCAGTGTCTCTCAATCCTGACTAATTCCTTCCTAAAGAGCTCCAACATCATCTAGTTATTGTTTTATCATCCATCAAAAAAGGCCTTCTTCAAAATCTATTAACATAGATATCAGCAAGTTGCTATAGCTAGTAAATGAAGGGCTTCAATTAATCCATCCTTCCTTTAGACCCCATAGCTAGTTAATCATAATATCTTGTCAGTTTAATTTTCTACAGCTATCTTGACTTTGATCACTTTTCTGCTTGAATTCATTACCTCATTTTAAACCACTCCCATTTTAACCCTGAGACTACAGCAGAACCCCCCCCCACACACACACACTTTTCCTCTTGATTGTGCATTTACCATTCTTTGCAAAGTTTATCAATAATACAACTATAGCAATCTTTTTACAAGTACCAATGCTTATATTAGTATATAATTCAGTTTTTGACTTGAGACTTAATGAGCTAAAATATGTTGTAACTATTAAGTTCCGTGGATTGTGTCTGGTCACCTCTTTCTCTTGCTTTCCAAGCCTTCCTACGTAGAGCCTCCTTTTTGTACCACCACAAGTGAGGGAGTCCATGCAGGTGTCATACAAGGAAGTGAACTGTGTAAAGAGCTAACAATAAAAACCTGGTGGAAATCGACTTTTTCAATTGCAATCACATGCTGGTGAGGCTAATTCTAAATAGTTTATTCCCCAGTGTTATTTAAGCTCAAAATAATTTTGGGAAAAAGAAATGCTTTCTGATAATATAACCCTCTGTTCACAGGAAGCATTATTACATCAGAACTTAACTCAGGGTACATGTCATTTCTTCAAAGAAGGTGGGCTCTAGAGATGGGCTATCTGTACTAGTTTAAGGGCCTAAGGGTCTGACATGGTCTCTGTCATACAGAGAGGAGAGAGATCATTTGGGCTATTAGCCACCTCTGGTCCTGGTTGTAGGAGGTTGATGTGGTCTGGCTCAGCAAATAATATGGATTTCCAGTCTGTTATTCACTTTCAGTTCTCAACTTTCTGGATTGAAGAACGTTTTTCATCTTTCCCACAGGAAAAGTCAATCCTGTGTGCTTACCATTCCTGATTTCTCTGGAGATCTGTGGGCACAAGGACCTTCATGCTGTGCTCCTACAAGCCCAAAAAAATTCGTAACATAATCTAGTGTTCCATCTGCCAGCAAGTGCATTATCCTAACTGATTTCTTTCATCTATATCAGGTCTTCAATTAAATATCTCATTCTAAACAGCATTTGGTTTCTATCGCATAGTTTTCCTACATTTCTTGTGTCCCTTTGGGTATTATTACTTCAAGCTTTTATAGTTCTTTGCTTTCTCACCTGCAGCATGTCCTTTTATTCTTGAGCAGGAACTTCTTGGAACTCCTATTCTCCAACTCACCCACAGCAAGGTCCTAGTTACTATTTCCTTCATGAATGAACAGCACACAACAAAATCATTAGAGGTACTGGGAATGATACTTATTGTATATTACCTAACTGGTGACAGCTTCTTGTTTTCTGAAACCACCTTTCTTAAGCAAACATAGCATTCTGAAACATTAAATTTATTTACAACCAATAAGGAAGTTATATGGATGATGTTGTTCTATTTTATTATAACACTTCTGTTATCCCTAAATTGGAGGACATACTTCTGTATCAAGACAATGAATTGTGCATATTAAATCGTGACCCAGGCTCAGAGTCCCTTGATGCTGTAATCACAGGCTACCTGGTTTCTCTTGGATTCAATAAGTCCTACTCTGTCAATATTTTCACATCCTACCTCTCACTTTAAATGATTTCACATGATCCCGTGAGAATGTTTCCATGTCTTCATGGTCTTTGTGGTAGAGTTTTGTATATGAGTGTTCAGAATATTTGACTTCCAATTTCATACAGATTTTATAACTTGATTTGAAAACACAATAAATAAAACATCCCCAAAGACAACACATGATATTAGACTGTAAAAATAAAAGTGTTTGTAAGAGCAGATTTGTTGACTTCTAAGTCACTCAGCAGATAGCTGGAAGTTCTGCCTTACTATTGATCCAGGCAGAGAGTACTTTCTCATCTCTATCAAACTTAGTCAATTTCTTCTTTTCTCCACTTATTTCTTTCAGGGTCTTTGGGATATACCTGGAAGAAGTCCCATCCTTTACCTCTCTTTGTTAACTAGATTGCCTTTAACTTTTAGGTCATAGTTTTACTATTACTTCTTGTACAAAGTTTATAAATCCTCAACCTGGCCTGAGAAAAAAAATAATTTCTCTTTTCTCAGGTGCTTCTGCAAAAGAAGAACGTTTATTGCTATATTCACTTCACCTTGTCATTGAGTAAAACTCAGTGGTAGAAGGGGGGAAGTACTCACTTTTCCAGCTATATTTTCTAGTGAGTATACATGAATGGGCTAGACAAAGGAATGTAGGACTGAGTCACTTTTAACCTGTTTTTCAGTTAATATATTTTCATATGAGTGGATGATATCAAAGGGTAAAACCCATTAAGGTAAGAATAACCCTCTATTATTATTATTATTATTATTTTATTTCTACAAGTTGCATCTCAATCACAACCCCCCCTTCTCCCCATCCAGTCCCACACTCCCACTCTCTTCCCCTTCACTCCCCATCTGCTTCTTTTTTTTTAAGTTTAAGGTGTATATTTTTCCCCCAACAGCTCCCCCTTTCAGTCCAACAAATGGTTCTTTCTCTTATAACAACAAATAAAATACAAAACAAGAAAAATAATTAGGACACAATTATGAGAGTTATAAGGCTTAGCATACATTCCCAATGTCCAGTCCATACATATTTGGCAACTGACTTTAAAATTCTACTATGCAACCATCTCCATGAGTTTAAAGTTCTATATGCAGCTCGGCTTCCATCCCAACTTGCATCACAATTTTAAAAACATCTTCTTAGATCCAGAACATCCTCTTGATTCCTAAACAACTCAAAATTTAACTATGGGACTATAGCTATCTAATCTTCAACCACATCAGAGACCTGAGAGGGATAAATATACCTGATTAAAAAGGAAGTGCAGGGACAGCTTCCAAAACTAATAAATGACATAACAGTGGCTGCCTGGCAGTTCCCATTTTCTCTCCATACATTACAGCATCAATCTCAGCCGTTTGGCCCTGTTTCTCTGACAGACATTGATTGTAGAGCAGGAATTATGAAGGCCTTCCCTACCCTGTCTTGGCAGAGCTAGGCTATCAACTTACCTGCTTCCAAGTTTTGACCTTTTTAGACAGCAGTCTGTCTACAGTTGAAGCAAGGGATTTTTCTTGCCCAGTGACAGGCTTGACACTAATTCAACCATCTCCAATTGGAGATTCTTTGGTGCACATCATCTACTTGGAGTAGAATGGGGGCGCTGTCAGGAATTGACATGTCTTGATATCAAAAAAATCTTGAGTTAAGAGAAATCTTTGAACGCCATATTCTACAGATCTCTGGAGGTTTTTTAAAGACAGCCTATCTATTTCCTTATGATTTGTATCTATTGTGTCATTAATGGATTCAGAAAAGTCCAAACCACAGAGCAAATGCTTAACAGTTAACTGCATTGAAAATCACACAAAGAAAGATAGTATTCATTCCTTTTATCTTTGTGTATACCTGTCTATCTATGCATTGATATGTGCATGTGATTGCAGTTGTCTAAAAGGGGTTAAAGAGGGAGTGAGATCCCCAGTAGATGAAGCACAGGTACTGAATGTGAGCCGCCGACTGGTTGTGCAAACTGGGAACTGAAGTTAAGATTTTAGAGTAGCAGCAACTAGTCTTAACAACTGAGCCATCCCTCCAGTCCCATGTTTCCTGAGAGAGGAAGAGGGAGAAGGAGAGAAAAGGAGAGGGAGAGGGAGAGGGAGAGAGAGAATTCAAGATGTACCTTTCTTGTACTATTTTTTCTGTATATATTTTATACCATTTGGATTTAAATGTTTAAAAGTGTTTTTGCAATACTAGAATAAGATAAGAAAGCATAATTGGCATATTAGAAGTAATAATTATCCCAATGGAGCTTTTTGGAAACTGATATTAAGATTGAGAGATGCATGAGAATAAGTCAAGAGGACATGGGTCACCCCCACAGAGGATTAGCCCTTGCAAAGTTTCTGAGAGCAGAAGCAGAAAGCCATGGAGGTAGAATGGAGAGGTGAAAACAAGCAGCTAGGTGCAAGGAGGCCACAGAATGCAAAGATCTGAGGCTAGCTGAGAGCCTGAGGGTCAGTTATGAGTATCTTCATAGATATTTTACTATAATAGGAAACTGTCTGAAAGATTTTAAGCTGTGAAAAAAAAACATTCTGTCCTCAGAAAATAGAACACACTTGATGTAGCGGTATTTTGGAATGGAATATAATTATTAAAATAAATGAGAGAAAAAAATGCAAATAGAGGAAGAGGAGAAGAATGGAGGAGTGAAAAAAGTAATGATATAGATAGGGTAGGAAGCTCTATCTATGGTTTCTTTCTTTCCTTCTTTCTTGTCTCCATTCTCTCTCTTTTGCAGGATTGAGTGTAATGTCATTCCACCCTCAATATATTTTGACAGTAAAATACTTCAACTGCTTCATATAAAACTCTTTCATTTTAATACTCAGCACAGAAATATAACTTTATCAGTCCTGGAGCTAAAGAAAATAGAAAATAAAATCCAGGGTAAAGGTTAGGAAGACAGCCAGATCAATATTAGGTCTGTACAAAGTTTCATTCTAGGTAGGAGATATTTCTAGGTAATGAAACTTCTAGAACTCTGCTAAATGTGTCCATACTTTTTAATAATGTGTATGGTTGGCACAGAACTGCCATTAGCACTGTTTACAATGTGAGGCTACTGATATCATAGAAATCGATGTTACTTGTCCCATGTAATTAAGCTAGTAGGATTAATACATATATCTGTCTACTCTAGCTCAGAATCTAGTACACAGCAAGTATTGATTACAATATAAAAAGTGGGTAAAGAGAAGTTAGTTCATAATGAGTGGGCATGCATTTCAGAAGTATGACTGGGTAGTGACTTAGTTAGGGCTCCTACTGCTGTGAAGAGACACCTTGACTGAATCAAATTTTATACAGGAAAACATTCAATAGGAGTTTGCTTACAGGTCAGAGATTTAGTCTATTATAATCATGTAAGGAAACATAGCAGAGAGCAGGCAATGTGCTGGAGAAGGAATTGAGAGTTCTACATCCCAGGCTAAGTAAAGTAGCAGGAACTGGATGAAATACACTTCTTTCAACAAGGTCACACCTCCTAATAGTGCCACTCCCTAGGAGCCAATGAGGGCCATTGTCTTTCAAAGCACTCCAGGTAGCATGGGAAAGATCCTAAGGATTTATCCTTTGCATTGGTGATGAGTGATAAAAATCATTATTGGGATCACACTATGTGTATAGGTTCTGGTTAGTTGCTGTATTACAATGTTTCAGGAACCTACAAATTTGAATTATAAATTGACTTTAACATAACTATTGGATGGAAGAGGCTTGGTGGTTAAGTGAAGATGGCTTGGTGGTTAAGATTACTGACTACTTTTGTCCAGGAACAAGTTCAACTTCCAGAACACACACAATGGCCCACAACCATTTGCATCTCCAGTTCCAGAGATTCTGATGACATCTTTTTGCCTCCATTGGTTCATGCATGCATGTGGTGCACAGAATTTCTGCATCACATATACACACATATAAAAATAAAACCAATTAAATGTGTAATTGATAAAAGCATAACTTTTATACACCAAATTATTCTAGGAAACATAACACTCTTTAGAGATAACATTGGCTTGATAGAAAACACTACAGAAATTTTAAACACTACATTTAACTTTTAATGCTGACTGAATATTTATTTACCCGTTTGTCTTTTAATGTGTGTACATATGCATTATATTCATTGTCTAATTAATTTTCAAAAATATATTTTGATTTAACAATTGTATTAAATATTCTCTTAATGTTGATATTGAAATGACACCCTTATCTCAAAGGTATATATTATTAAAATTAAAATTTTACTATGCCCTAATAAATGTACTGATGTGGCACATAGTCCTTCTAGCTCCATCTGGAAAATGCTATATTTCCTGGTTTATTTGGCAGTTCTTTCAGATTTCAAATTCATTTTTCTGATCCTTCTTCCTCAATAAGATTAAGCAAAGATTAGCCATTAATTAAATAATGGCTTCCGACCAGGAAGTTTATGGAGTGAATTGTTATTATTAATTTCATTTTACTTTTTAGCTTTATTTGAGTTTTTGACTATGAGCATTTGTATGGCAGGGATATGTGCCCACGAGAGTACAGGAGACACCCCCAGGAAGGGGAGGAATCAGATCTGCTGGGAGTTGGAGTGCTAAACAATGTGAGCCTTCTATCATTGATGAAGGGAACAGAATTCTTGTTCTCTGCAAAGCAATATGCACTCTTAACTGTGGAGTGCATATTTATCAATTTTAATTGGAATTTCCAGAAAGGTATACATGATCCAAAACTTCAATGATTTTACAAAAGTTGGGATAAGTTGCATAATGCATAGAGTGTTCTTTTGCCTTCATGGAAACCTGCAGAGTTACAGAGGTCAGGACACTTTAAGATACTGTCTTAGTTAATCTTATGAGTTCTCCCTAGTCCTCATAGCTTAGCTGAGGACTGAGGTGTGTAGAATAAACTTTGACTAAGCTAAAGTGCAGAACCAAAGCGTGAACCTATATCTTCTGGTACTCCTGCTTCTGTTAAGGATTTGTTAGTGATAGCACTTCATCTGCTGTATAACTAAGAGTAAAGTTGGGCAGAGTAAGAGTCCTTACGTGATCTTGATGAATAATGAACAATGGGTCTTCAATAACCTCAAGAGATCTGTAGAATATGGCATTCAAAGAAGGTTTCCTCCATACAATGGAAAAAGGACAGCATCTTCAACAAATGTTGCTGGTCTAACTGGATGACAACATGTAAAAGAATGAAATTAGACCCATACCTATCACCTTGCACAATACTTAAGTACAAGTGGATCAAAGACCTCAACATAAAGCCTGACACACTAAATCTATTAGAAGAGAAATTGGGCAAAACCCTCGAACTCATTAGCACAGGTGACAACTTCCTGAACAGACACCAACAGCTCAGGACCTGAGACCAACAATCAATAAATGGGACCTCATGAAACTGAAAAGCTTCTGTAAGGCAAAAGACACTGTCATTCGAACAAAATGGCAGCCTACAGACTGGGAGAAAATCTTCACCAACCCCACATCTGACAGAGGGCTAATATTCGAAATCTACAAAGAACTCAAGAAATTAAATGCCAAGAAACCAAATAATCCAATCAAAAAATGGGGAACAGAGATAAACAGAGTGACACTTGAAGTACTCAGCATTCTTAATCATTAGAGAAATGCAACTCAAGAAGACTCTAAGATTCCATGTCACACCTGTCAGAATGGCTAAGAACAAAAGCTCAAATGACAGCACATGCTGGTGAGGTGGTGGAGAAAGGGGAACACTCCTCTGTTGCTGGTGGGAGTGCCAACTTATACAACCACTATGGAAATCAGTCTGGCGTTATCTTAGAAAACTTGGAATAGCTCTACCTCAAGACCCAGCCATGCCACTTCTGGGTATATATCCAAATGATTTCTTACCAAACCACAAGGACATTTCCTCATCTTTGTTCATAGCAGCCTTATTTGTAATAATAGCTAGAAACTGGAAAAAACCCAGATGTCCCTCACCCAAGGAATGCATAAAAAAACTGTGGTACATCTACACAATGGAATACTATTCAGCCATCAGAAAAAACAAAATCCTGAAATTTGAACCAAAATGGATGGAACTAGAGAAGCTCATCCTGAGTGAGCTAACCCAGACTCAGAAGGATGCACATGGCATCTATTCACTTATAATTGGATTTTAGCCATATAGTATAGGATAACTATACTACAGCCAATGCACCAAAGGGAACAGGATCATAGACTTTGCTACCTGTCAATAAGACACTTTGCCCTAGTTGTGCTGCCTTGTAGGCCCCCAGTGTATGAGGAGGCTCTTGGCCCTCATATGACTGCTGAACTGGGGTGGAGGATATGTAGGGACACTCTACTCCAGAGGAGTGGGATAGAAGGGATGGGGGTAGAGGGTGGGGAGGCTTTACTGGGAGGGGTGAAAAGAAGGTATTGTGATGCAGATGTAAAGCGAAGTAATAAATAAACATAAAAAATAAAATTCGTATAAAAAGAAGCAAAGAAGGTTTATTTTTTAATTTATTTATTTATTTGTAGAGGAGAATACTTAAACTCCCTACAGTCTTACGCTATATTTTCAAGTTAAAATAGATTATATATAGCACATATATGTAATACTATTACATACCATCCTTTCATATGACGTGAATGGAGACTTAATTTCTATGTGGATATATCTATCCTTATTGAGACAGGGTTTGTCTTTGTAGCTTGGGCGGTCTTGATTTTCTCTGTAGAGTTCTGTAGATTTAGATTGGCCTCAAACACAAAGGAACCTGTTTTTTCTTTGTATCCCAAGTTTTGAGATCAAGGTATGAATTTAAATAATTGAATTACCCTTATTAAACAATAACATTAGTTAAACCATTTTTTTTTATTAGTTTGAGTTCCAATTCTTCCATGCAAACCCCATTCTTAAGGAGATTGGTGTAGAATAGCATGATATGCTAACTTATATTAGCTTTTCTTAACTGTTGGCTGTGGGAGTCATGCAGTTTGCATGTTCTTCCCTAGCCTAACTCTGGGTCCTTACATTGATTAACAGAATGTTAATATCTCTTTCTCTATTTCTCCATTATTTTCCGAGACAGTATTTCTCTGTGTAGCATTGTCTTGGATTCAGTTTGTAGACCAGGCTGGCCTTGAACTCATAGAGATCCACCTGTCTGTGCCTCCCAAGTGCTGGGATTAAAGGTGTGTACCACCACACCCAGCAATTATCATCACTTTTAGGGGAAGAATGCCTCTTGAAAACAGTTCTCCAGTGGGAGCCCCACACCTAAGGAGACTGGCTTGTGACCCCTTTCTCTTTATGTAAATTTAAGATTATGTGCATTTATTCATTAGATCAGTCAGGACATTATTAAACTTAACATCAAGGAAAAAATGTGTCATTTTGAATTCTAGACTGTCTTTAGTAAGCAGCCTTATCAGCAGGGTTCCCACCCTGCCTTCATTGTTTAAACCAGGCTGGTCTAGAATCCAGAGATCTGCCTGTTTCTTCCTCTAGTTTGATGGGATTAAAGGATTAAGGGTGTGTCTAAAGTTTTGAACCTAAATAATTTCTATCATATCCTATATTTATAAACCTAAAGATGTTATTTTGACTTGAAAATATCCTTTTAAATCTTAATCAACTCAAGTTCAAGGCTTGTTAAGATACATGTGGTGTCTGTGTGTGTTCATTTATAATGGCTACCAAACCAATTAACAATAACCTAAATACTGGTAAATAATTTAATTAATTAGTTCTACAAATGCCCCCAATGTAATTTAACTAATTTGTTTTTACATTTATTGCTTCAGGTTACATCTCCATCATAGTGTCCTCTTTTGACCCTTCCCAGTCCCGCCCTCCCACCCTCTACCCCCTAACCCTTCCATCCCACTCCTCTGGAGTGGAGTGTCCCTACATAACAGTCCCCTCCCCAGTTCAGCAGTCATATGAGGGCCAAGAGCCTCCTCATACACTGGGGGCCTACAAGGCAGCACCACTAGGGCAAAGTATCTCATTGACAGGAAGAAAAATTCTATGTTCCTGTTCCCTTTGGTGAGTTGGTTGTAGTATAGATATCCTGTACTATATAGCTAAAATCCAACTGTAAGTGAATAAATGCCATGTGCATCCTTCTGAGTCTGGGTTAGCTCACTCAGGATGAGCTTTTCTAGCTCCATCCATTTGGCTGCAAATTGCATAATTTCTTGTTTCTGATAGCTGAGTAGTATTCCATTGTGTAGATGTACCATAGTTTTTTAATCCATTCTTCAGTTGAGGGACATATGGGTTGTTTCCAGTTTCTAGTTATTACAAATAAGGCTGCTATGAACATAGATGAGTCAACTTAATCACAAAGGTTTCTTAACTTAAGATATTTTGATATTCAGACATGTCAGATCCTGACAGCACCCCCTATTCTACTCCAAGTAGAGGATGAACATCAAAGAATCTCCATTTGGATATAGTTACATTAGTGGGAAGCCTGTCACCAGGCAAGAAAAATCCCTTGCTTCTTCTGTAGACAGAATGATGTCTGAAAAGGACAAAACTTGGAAAAAGCTAAATAGACAACCTAGATCTTCCAAGACAGGATACACAAGTCCTTCATAATTCCTGCTTTACTATTAATGTCTGTCAGAGATACTGGGCCAAGAGGCTGAAGACAGATGTTCTAATGTTATAGAGAGAAATTGGGGACTGTCCAGGCAGCCAGTTTTCTGTCATTTCTTAGTTTTGGAAGCTGCTGGCTCTGCACTTCATGTATAATCAGATATATTTACCCTTCTCAGGTCTATGATGTGGTTGAAGACTAGATAATTATAGACTCACAGTAAAATTTTAAGTTGTTTAGGAACTAAAAGGATATTCTAGGTCCAAGAAGATGTTTTTAAGTTGGTAATGTAAGTTAGGATGGAAATTGAGTTAGGAATAGAACTTTAAACTCATGGAGATAGATGGATAATAGAATATTAATATCAGTTGCCAAATATGTGTGGACTGGACATTGGAAATGTATGTTAAACCTTATAATTTTCATAGTTGTGACCTAATTATTTAAAAAAAAGAATTATGAGTTCTAGAAGAAGGGGTAGAGGGAGGAAGGGTGGAACAGGGAGGAGTGGAAAGAGGGGACTGTGATGGAGATGCAACTCAAAGTAATAAATAAACATAAAAAATACAACTCTGAGCCATAACTTATGTATCTCAAAATATGACTCTAAATTTTGACTTCAGTCTGAAGAGTAAGGAGAGGTAGGATTTTAGAATGAAGAGGTTCTTCATTATATCCTTGCATTCTTTTATATACTTATTTATCTATGTATTTGAGAGAGACTCTTACTCTGTATCCCTGGCTGATATGGAACTTGCTATGTAAATCAGACTGGCCAAAAATAGCAGTGTTTCTCCATCCTGTTGCGTGAGTTCTGGCATAACAAGTACAAGTTACAAGAGTCTGTTAATAAAATTTTCTTAAACTCAGTACTTATTGATCATTTATTATATGTAAGGTATAAAATAAGCTCTATTTGCATAGGATAAATCATGAAAGTATCACCACATTGATATTCTCAAGTAGAAATTGGTGTTGTGTACACACATTTTCTCCCCTACACCAACATGCACATATAAAAGATTTTAAATATTTCTCCATCTACAAATTCCTTTTATGGAGAGCCGATATGCCCTCTTTCTGGTTCTTTTGTTTGTTAATCTATACAAAAGCTAGTTATAAACTAAAGAAATTCTGAAATGTATAAAATATTTACCAATTTCTAAATAAAATCTAGATCACTGACCCTCTCCTGAAATGCTTCCAGATATTTAGACTCTAAAGAATAATATATTTCTACCTAGAATTATTGAACCCATTTTCTCCCTGCACTGAAATCTATCCCTGTGATCCTTGTCTAGTTTGTACTCATTTACCTTCCTTGTGGTAAACATCATAACCCTAGAGAATATTTTCTTGGTTAACCTAACAGTGTCCCTTTCAACCATGTTAATCTCTCTTGTTGAACTGGTATATTTCATTTAAAGAAGCAATTCCAATTTACCTTTTCGTGTCTGCTTGTGTGTGTGCATTACTAGCTTATAAAATTCCAAAACCAAAAAGTTTTTTTCAATTCCCCAGTGTTTATTTAAACTATAAGACTTTGTAAATATGTATTAAATAGATTTTGTAGAAAATTGACTGTATATTTAAAATACCTGGTTGTTAAAGAAGTAAAACTTGAAGCCCAATCTACTATATCTGTCCTTATTTTTGTTTCATTTACATTTTCAACTTTAGGAAAATTGAACGATCAAAAATGTATATATTTCATTGGGCAATACATTTGGGATAATGGCTGAGTTAATATACAACCTAGAGTAATCTTAATGAGTATAGATAGGGCTGGTGAACTCTGGGATCAGTGAGGAACTCTGTCTCAGAACTTAAGATAGAGAGTGATCTCGGAAGTCACTTGATATCCAATTCTGGCCTCCACAGGGACATGCACACAGTTATGTGCAAATCTTCACTTCCATGTTTGACAATGAATATAAGATATATATTCAGATAAAAATATAATCTCACTGACATAGGTAGCTTTAAAAGCCATACTAACAAATAAAAATAAATATTTAATAGGAAGGCATTTGAATTATTTCCCAAATATGTCAGCCTTAAATGAATATTAAAATCATTATTAAGATAGTTTAAGTTATTTATTGTCAAGTATTGAATCCACTGTGTAATATACTCTCATAATCCACTACAGTTTACATGTCAAATTTTCACTGTATCTATAATACTTACTTAAATCTAATGTAATTTGTTGTTAAAAAGTAGATTCATGCTTGACCTGGAAGCTCACTTCTCTAGTCTGATCACTGAGGAAACAGATAGGAAGATCCATAGCTGCAGGTCAGTCAGGATTAAAAAGGAATGTCCTACCTGAAAAGCTAAAGCAGATTTCATAAGTACTTGATATGGGTACACTTAAAAGTTTCCAATAAGTTAGTCAATTACTAGTATTTATATTTAGATTTATATAAAGAAGACTACATTGGATTATATTTATTTTCTCAGTCTTGCCATTCATTTTCATATATTCAGTAGCCATAGGTGATTTACTGCTGCCATGTCTGTCAACAGGTTGAATGCAGAAATGTGGGGATGAGTCTATACAGTTTGTTTTCTGAATTTACAAAGGGTGAAATTTTTGATAAAACTATTTGTCTTTCGAGCATTCCCAAAAACCTGGCCAATTTTCCTCTTCTGATCAAATGTCCAATGGAAGCAACCATGAGGATGACACAGTGTTCAAAGTTTTATACTAAGTGTTATAAACTAAGAATGGTTTCCTAGAAAAGACAATTGCATATTGATTGATTCAAGAATGTAATGCCAGATGAACAGCTGAAGTTTTGCTTCCTGAGTGCCTGCTGTTGTCTACTTAACAACCACAGAGTGTCACTGTGAGCTGAAAAGCCTTCCAAAATCAACCAACACTGTGGCCTGGAATGAGAGAAAAATGAGTGATGATCAATTGAACTCCCCAGGGTTTCAGGCTCTTCCACTCGTTTCTGACACTACTACACTTCAAAATCCATAGCAAGTACATGAGGAAAATTAAATCAGAGCACAAAACCACTAGGACTAAGTGGATAAATACCACCTTTGTGAAGAATCTGCAGTCACATATATTAATCAATGCACAGTTGATTAATGTCACAGGAACCAGATGAACTCTTGGAGTAGGATGCTGTCAGCATGAAGAAAAAGGTTTTGTCTTAATATTTTTCTCTTGCTAAATAGATGGTCGTTTCACATTTGCTTCTCTTGATTTTATATTAAAGGACAGACAGAAATTTCGAGTTTTGTTTTTACTGTTATTCTTCACTTAACAGTAATCATTTGCAAATATACTCGAGGCAGTTCAATATGGGACATTGAATTCATACTGTTCACAAGGGAGACAGACTTATTTCTAATATAGACTAACTTATGAATGACCATTACTACTTTTCTAAAATTTTGTTTTTTATATATTTTTGTCTTATGGTCTTATTCTGTAGTCCTGGCTGGCCTGGCAATCTCTATGCAATAAAAGTTGTCCTTGAACTCACAGTCCTGTCTCAGACTCCTAAGTGTTGGGATTATAAGATTGTGCCAGCATGCCCTGCTAATTATATACTTTTTGTTAGGTTTGGAAAATGAGGAACACATTTTCATATTTTTATAAAATGTGCTATTATTTTAGGGATTGGTATATGGCATATGTTTGCTACGTTCAAATTTATTGTTAGTGATTTTAATGTAGGGATTTTATTTACTATGTATTATATAATGAAAACATATGATAGACATAAGAAATATTCTGAAATATCCAAAAGATATTATGTCTATACTACTACTCATAAATATGGCACAAAATAAGAGTCTATGTAAGTGATTTTATAAGCATCTAATGGAGAGAATTTAGAAACTGTTGTTTTCATCTTTTTAAATATAAAAATTTGAATATATCCTTCCAAACATCTGGAATAGGTACAAAGTACCTTAATTATTTAGTCAATACATGCTATCCTTAATCTGATCTGTCATGAAATAATTGTGCAAGTAAAGATTAAATTTAAGAAATACTTGTATCATACATATGTTTTCCTTTTACATCAAAGTCATGTAGCATTCTACAAGAATGAGGGGTAACAGTCAAAAAATATCATCACTTCAATGAGATAAGATGGTACTGAAGTAAACAGATGGGTTTCACAAAACAAGTGATAACTGTTAGGTCTTACCTGAACAATATCCTTGTTCGCTGAAGAACGAATCAAGATTAATTCACAACGGGTAAGTATTGAACTTCAGAATTTAGGTCATTTTGAAACTTAGGTGCACTCTCATTTTCTTGCAACTGTCTACTTAACACTACAAAATAACCATCAATATATTTATTATCATGTTAAAGATAGGAGATGATGTCTTGGTTACCCTAATTTTCAGGTTGACACAGACTAGAAGCATCTGAGTGGAGAAGTCTCCATTGAGAAAATGCATAGATCAGATTCACCTTTGGGCGTGTCTAAAAAAGATTGTCTTGTCAGCCTAGCTCTGCCAAGACAGGGTAGGTAAGTCCTTCGTAATTCCTGCTCTACATTCGATGTCTGTCAGAGAAACGGGGCCAAACGACTGAAAATCGATGCTGTAATGTATGGAGAGAAAATGGGAACTGTCCAGGCAGCCACTGGTATGTCATTTCTTAGCTTTGAAAGCTGAGGGCCCTGCACTCCCTATATAATCAGATATATTTATCCCTCTCAGGTCTCTGAGGTTGTTGAAGAATATATTGCTAGAGTCTCATAGTTAAATTTTGAGTTGTTTAGGAATCAAGAGAGTGTTCTGGATCTAAGAAGATGTTTTTAAAATTGTGAGGCAAGTTAGTATGAAAACTGAGTTAGGTATAGAACTTTAAACTCATGGAGATGGTTAGATAGTAGAATATTAAAGTCAGGTACCAAATACATATGGACTGGACATTGGGAATGTATGCTAAGTCATATAACTCTCATAATTGTGGCCTAATTACCTCTGTTGTTTTGTATTGTATTTATTATTATAAGAGAAAGAGCCATTTGTTTGACTGAAAGGGGGAGCTGTTGGGGGGAAAAGATATACCTTAAACTTAAAAAAAAAAGGAAGGGGATGGGTGGCTTAAGGCGGAAGAGGGTTGGAGGATGGGACTGGAGGGGGGAGTTGGGAGGGGATTGAGATTGAGATGTAACTTGAAGAAATAAAAAATAAAGAAAAAAAGATTGTCTTGTGTATTAATTGATTCAGGAAGGTTTAGCCCACTGTGGGCCTTCCACCCAGGGTATATGGCCTGAGGTTTATAAGAACACTAATAAGTAGGAGCTGGTCAGCAAGCCAGTAATCAGCGTTCCTTGGTGGTTCCTGTTTCCAGTCCTGCTTGTGTTCTCCCGAGAATGGACTGTGATCTAGAAGTGAAAGCTGAAATAAACATTTTATTTACTGCATGGCTCTTGGCCATAGTATTATCACATGGGCAGAAAGCAACCTATACCAGAGGGACTAGGATAAAAGTTTTATTCATAATAGCCATAATAAAAGATTCATAGAAAACCAGACCTGGATAGGTTCTGTAATAAAAAATGCCCTTAAATATTAGACCAAGTTCGTTATTAAGTCTGTCAGCAAAGGCTTGCTGCTAGCTAATACCCACATTTACTTACTGTATTAATTTAAAGAGTCCCACTTTGTAATACATTTATTTACCCGATGTCTATGATCACTGCTTTAAAAATAAGCATTATAAATGTGAATTAAACTAAAGAAATTGAAATGTCTGTTAATTGGACATAGAAAAAATAAAACACTGTCAGCTTACTTTTCTTATATACTGAGAGCATTATCTTTAGGTTCATCTTACCTAGGCTTCTTAGTCCTGATTATGAGCATGTATCACACAAGGTTTTTGTAAGATGTGAACTTACTGGGAAAATTAAACTTAAATTAAAAAAAAAGAAATTAACTAGTACAGCGTACCAGCTGAAGAGTTCTCAGTGAATGCTAGCCATATCCATTGCCATGAGAAATGAATTGATGTAGCGCTAACAAAAGTAGCTTGTTAGACTCTATTGAATACTACTCACAAATGTTTTGTTCTAACATCAAAGCAGTTAAGAGACAATTTGTTCTGATGCTGTGACAAAGCACCTTGAACAAAAGCAACTCTGGGAGGAAAGTTGTTTATTTTCTTTTTACAATACTAAGATCACAATCCATCACTGAAGGAAGTCAGGGCAGAACTTCAATGGATGAACCTAGAGGCAGGAGCTGAAGCAGAGACCACTGAGGTGTGCTGCCAATGGGTTTATTCCCCAGAGCTTGCACAGACTCCTTTCTTGTACCACCTAGGACCACTGGGCAAGGATGTTAGCACACGAGACCACCACTCCAGGATGGCAATATGGGAAATGACAAGTGACATAACCCTTTGATTATAGCCCTCAGTCAAAAACATTCTTTTTTTTATTTAAATACTTTAGTTTTTTTTCTTCAAGTTACATCTCAGTCACAAACCCTTCCCTATTCCCCCTTCCTATCCTGCCCTTCCACCCTCTTCCCCCCAGAAGTTTCCCCTTTCAGTCCAACAGATGGACTCTGCTGGTTTTCAGTCAAGCATTTCCTCACTATGTTCCCTTTTCTCCCTTTTGGAATGGTAATGCACATTCTGTGTCCTATGTCAGAAGTATGTGATCTGCTTTTTAATTTTGATTTTACAGGGGTAATATTTAAGAGATTAGATTGTCATGAGTCTTAGAAGAGATTTTGTGCTATAGACTACTAAACAATATTGAAACCATGAAAGACTGTGTGGACTATTGAAGTTGGATTAAGTGCATTTTGCATTATGATATGGCTACAAGTCTATAGGAACCAGAAAGTGGAATGTCGTGGTTTGAATGAAAAACATATGAGCCCCGTAGGCTCATTTTTGATTTCTTTTTTTATACTTTATTTTTTTATTTCTTCAAGTTACATCTCAGTCACAATCCCTTCCCTACTCCCCCTTCCTGTCCCACCCTTCCACCCTCTTCCACCCAACAGCTCCCCCTTTCAGTCCAACAAATGGTTCCTTCTCTTATAACAGTAAATACTATACAAAACAACAGATATAAATATGCCACATTTATGAGAGTTAAATGGCCCAGTATACCTTCCCAATGTCCATTTTATACATATTTGGCCCCTGACTTTAACATTCTACTATCTAACCATCTCCATGAGTTTAAAAGTCTGTATCTGACTCAACAATCATACTAACTTGCAACACACTTTTAAGAGTATCTTCTTAGATCTATAACACCCTCTTGATTCCCTTATACCTTTGTATATTGATACAAAATTAGCAGTATATTTGGCTAAAGTGGTATTGACCATTGTTTATTGTGCAAAAATAAGATTGTATTGGATTACATCAGTATTGATCTTTGTATATTGATACAAAATTAAGATTATAGTTGGCCACAATGGTATTGACCCTTGTATATGGACGTAATATTAAGATTGTATTGGGCTACATAGGCATTGATCTTTGTATATTGATACATAATTAAGAGTATATTTAACCACAATTGAACAGATCTTTGTATATTGATACAAAATTAAAGGTAACGCTTCCTAATGGTATCATACCTAGAGATACTTAAAAATAAAATGTGAAGCTCTGGCCTCTTGATACCAACTGTCTAAAACTGTCTAGGATAGTTAAGTAAAACAAACTCCTAGTCATGCAAACATCAAAAACATTCTTGATAGGCTTGCCCATGTGCCAATTTGGTGGGGACATATTTTCAACTAAGGTTCTCTCTTCCCAAAGACTCTAGCTGGTGTCAAAGTGAGATAAATTATCCAGAAAAGCACTCAAATAAGAGTAACCATAGCCTAGAAACACAGGTTGAGATTTACCCAAATTCTATTTTCCAATAAGCTCACAGCTTGATAAGTTTTTACAGTAACAGAACAAAGGAAGTCAAGCAATCTGTTGGTTTTCAAATAAATTAATGGAAACATTAAGTTAGAAGGTTAAAGTCAAGCTGAAAAATCTCAGTTACAGGTCTCATGCTGCCTGATGATATTCTTCAGTCTTTGATTGGTGTAAACATGGGTTTTGTTAAAGTAATTAATTCTGAAAGGTTTTATGTTAGCCACAGGATGATAGCTCAGACATAGATGTTTTCAAAGATTGACTATTTACGTACAAAAGATAACCCAACGTAAATTGTAATAGACTCTGAATGTACAGCATTCAAATCTCTGCAGTCATTGAAGTTCTAGTTGGGCAAGCAGCATGTATAGTGACAGTCACAGCTTCTTTGTGAGAACTTATATTAACACATGGAAAGCTACATTTTTCCAAGAACGTCAATCTGAGTCTGTCTATTCATCTAATCTCTTCATCTACTTGCTAAAGTTCAGAAATTTTTACCTTGTATTTGACTTGATTATTGAATATTTTCCAAAGACAAACTGAACTTACATTGCACATAAATTTAAGATATATGACAGAATATTTTGATATTATATGTACTAAAATGTTTAGTCAAATCAATTTCATATTAATTCACATAGTTGCCCTTTTGAATGTGTAAAACAAGTAGCTAAAAATCTCTCACAGCAGATTTTCTGGAAATATTATTTTCAACTATGACCCTTATGCTATACATTAGGCCTATATAGTTACGAATCCAATGGAACTTTAATATATTGACCCTTAAAGTATTGGTCATATTTCCTTGTTTTCTCATTTTCTTATTAAGAAAAACCTATAGTTTATAAATTTTTTGAGATCATAGTATAATTACATTAATTTCCCTTCTTTTTCTTTCTGTTATTTCCTCTCATATGTTCCCTTTGCTCTTTCTCAAATTCATGGTCTCTTTTTCTTTAATTGTTTAGATACACACACACACACACACACACACACACACACATATTTTAAATATATAAATACAACCAGCTTAGTACATATAATGATGCATTGTTACATGCATTCATAGTGATTTCAAAACTGACCACTTCTTATTGAATAACCAATTGGAGGGCTCTTCTCTGTAGAAGACTATTTATCTTGCTTTCAGCATTCCTCAGTTGTCTGTAGTTCTTTGTTCTGGAGTGGTCAGTAAGCTTCCCAACTTTCATGTTAGCATGGTTATTATTGCCATCTTCATTCTTGTCTTTTTTCAACCAATATAGTAGAAGACTTTATCTGACACTACATGGAGACACAATCTCACATCAAACATCCCATTCCTCAGGATCTTCAAATCCTAATACTCCTACAAGTATCTCTGAACCTTAGAAGCAAAAGTTGTGTTGCAATGTATCAGTTTGGACTTGGAACTGAGAACATGCCTACACAAAATCTCACCTCCCTTTTGTGTTAAGTATGGTTGTAGTGTAGGACACATGATAATAATTAAATAACAACCTGAATTAATACTATATTGTAGTTTTAGCAGCTTGTAATTATCGTCCCTTATAGTAACAGGGATATCAAGTTAGTAGTATTTTTTTCACTCTGACAATTATTAAAGACTCCCTCAATATTATTTCCTTTCACTTCACTCATTACTTATTCTGTAGATTCAGTGACAATAATCCCATTTCTTAGGTAAATCTAAGGAAAAAAACCTTAAAAACTGCTATAGTGTCCTATCACTAATGAGATGTATAATTTCTCCCCCCCCCCCATGGCTACTTTCCCTGAAAAAGCAATGGAGACTTTTCGTCATGTGATGTAGAACGATATGTCACTGAGCCAGTGGACATTCCACTTCAAATCTTTCTACAAGTAGGATACTTTTTTTTTTTAATTGTTCCATGAGCTTGTTGCCCTTTCTTTCTTTCTTTTTTAATAAATTTATTTATTTGTTGCTTCAGGTTACATCTCCATCATATTGTCCTCTTTCCCCCCTTCCCAGCCCCGCCCTCCCATCCTCTACCCCCTAACCCTTCCATCCTGCTCCTCTGGAGTGGAGTGTCCCTACATAACAGTCCCTCGCCCCAGTTCAGAAGTCATATGAGGGCCAAGAGCCTCCTCATACACTGGGGGCCTACAAGGCAGTACCACCAGTGAAAAGTGTCTCATTGCTAGGGAGGGAAAACTAAAAAACAAACCAAGAAACAACAAAAAATAATACTGAAGAATGGATTAAAAAGCTGTGGTACATCTACACAATGTAATATTACCCCGATATCAGAAACAATGCAATTTGCAGCCAAATGGATAGAACTAGAGAAGCTCATCTTGAGTGAGCTAACCCAGATTCAGAAGGATGCACATGGCACCTGTTCACGTATAGTAGGATTTTAGCTATATATTACAGGATATCTATACTACAACCAATGCACCAAAGGGAACATGGACATAGACTTTTTATTTTTTTATTTTTTGTTGTTTGTTTTTGAGATGTATAATTTCAATAGAAGACCTTAGTCCTTTCACATTATAATCTATAATTTTTACACTGCACTGTTTTAAAATAAAACTTTAACTTATGAGCACTTTTTAAAAGTATTTTCCCAGAAACCTATATATAATGTTAAATTCTTAATACGTAGTAGGCAGAAAACTCCTGGCAGGGGCCCTCACCTCTCAAGGCACATATCCATATCAATATTCTCAGTCTTCAGCACCCTAACTTAGAAACCAGAGTTTCACTCCAGATATATTTTTAAATAGATTACCAATGCCTTACTTACAGCCACATGGTGTTAAGTAATCAAGTATAGCTTTTGCTCAAGAATTGTACATAAACAAAATAATTTTTAATGATATGTTTTACTTTTTCGCTATGTGTATCTCTGTGTGAGCTTGCAAATATGTGTGCATGAACACAGGTATCTGTAGAGACTAGAGTAGTAATATGATAGATCTTCTAGGGCTTGACAACTTTGACTTGCTTTCTGTTGA
Source organism: Lophiomys imhausi (assembly GCA_907164525.1). NCBI lineage: Eukaryota > Metazoa > Chordata > Mammalia > Rodentia > Muridae > Lophiomys > Lophiomys imhausi. The sequence continues at coordinate 28,207,851 of CAJQZJ010001826.1, read as the reverse complement.
TGTGATAAAACATTGTCTTAATTTGAACTTTATTGTTGCGATGAAATACCATGGTCACAGCAACTCTTACAAAAGAAAACATTTAGTTGAGCTTGGTTTACAGATCAGAGGTTTCCTAATAATGTCACTTATCGATGACCAAGCATTTAAACATATGAGTCTGTGGAAGTCATTCCTACTCAAACCACCACAAACATCATCAGCCACTTGAGAGGAAATAATTTGTTTCAACAAACAGTTATAATCCATCATGAAAGAACATCTGGGAAAGAACTGAAGACATAAATCTAGAGGAAGGAACTGGATCAGGGTATATAAAGGAATGCTGCTTTCTGGCTTCCTTAGTGTACTTTCTTTTGCAACCCAGGACCACCAGGCTAGAAGTGATGGCACTATCACTTCATATATCATCAGTCAAGAAAATGCCCCACAGACTTGTCTCTAGGACAGTATGGGGGAGTAACACACAGGTGAGAAAGGACAGCTCATATATTTTTCCTTGGAGATTCAGGGGCATTTTGAAGATTTTCTCATCTGAGGTTCCCTCTTCCGGGATGACCCAAGCCTGTGTCAAGTTGGCAGGAAAAAAACACAAAACAAATAAACAAACAAACTTTCCAGTCCACTGTGTTATAGGCAGTTATGATCCTTCTGATATAGGTGCTACAAGATTCTGGTTCTCTGTAGGAATACCACACACCCCTAACTGTTGCTGGGCCATTTGTCTGGCCACCAAAAGACAAATGATCTCAAGAGGAAAAAAACAGCATACATAATGAAACAAAAATCTTGTTTTTTAAATTTGATAGAGCCAATTCTTTGAGCTCTGATGAATACAATGTAATCTGCTGAGTTTTCTTTAGGGCCAGGCTGTCACATCGTACAGTATTGATCAATCCTTTCCTCTTTCTTTATCAGCTGTTCTCTTTTATTCTAAGAACTTGAAATAGCCTTTATATTTCTTTTTAAACTAAATATGATGAAAAGATTCTTTGTCCCATATGTGAATTGAATCATGGTGACATATAATTTTCTTGGATGCTTTCATTTATGGAATGATACAGGTTTCTTCCAAGTGGGTACCGGGTATTCCGTTTGGAGGAAAATTATATCCCAGCGAGCTCTGTCCCACTGCTCATCTCTGATCTTTGCTGGTAGGAGAAAAGGAGGACTCTGGTTGACTTTTATGTGCTGAATAAAAGAGCTAGCACTGTCATCTTCAAAATGCTCCTGAATCTCCAAGGAAAAATGTATGGGCTGTCCTTTCTCACCTGTGTGTTACCCCTCATGTGTTCAAGGGATTTTCCTAAACAGAAACCCAGCTTGCCTGAGGATACTTTGTACAGCATCTCTCTGATCAACAAGCACCCAGAATTTCTTCAGTTCTGGCAATGGGTGTCTCTGAGACATGACATATTTAAACTTAAATTGGAAAAACTCTTTTGTAACAAGAATTCAAATACTATAAAAAGAAATAGTTGTATATAATCTAAGCTGGTAATTTTACAAACTATTCCCTATTTCTATAGTGTCTACTTTAGAATAAACATATCAGTTTTAGATCAGTGAGGATAAAAGAAGACCAATTCATGTATTAATTTTATTAAAAATAATAGGGAATGAATGTAAAATAATTATTAAGAGTGAAGAATGTTCAACTATAAATGGCACATCTATGTCATACTCCCACTTCCTAAGGATCAGAGATTACTGTGAATGTGAGTGTAGAAAGATTATATGAGATAGTGACTGTGGATACCTACAAGAACAGAGTTTTCCAGACAGCAAGCTATACATATATTTTTTGTCATAGAGGTTATGACACCTTTGCAGGCTCAAGTCAGACAAAGTTACAGAATGGGATGAGGAGGCAGGCACAAAATCTCACACCTAAGTGAAGAGCTATTGGTAATTTATAGTTGCTGGGTGTAGGAGAGAGTGTTTTCTAAAGGGCGTGGCCCATAAATCATCATGCTTCAGCAGAAGACCAAATACCCAAGGGCAAGTAGGCAGGACAAACTGTGCACTTATTTGATTTTTTAAATGTTGTATGTAACTACTTTTTAAAATGTTTATTTATTATTTCAGGTTACATCTCCATATCACTGCCCTCTTTCCACCCCTTTCTTCCCTCCCTCCCACCCTCTACCCTCTATCCCTTTCATCCCACGCCCCTGGAGTGGAGTGTTCCTACATATCAGTCACTTATATGATTTTTTAAAACAAATAATAAAAATGGCACAAAGTTGCATGGGTAGGGAAGGGAAATGGATGTGAGAGGGATTCAGACAGGAGGTGAATATGATCAAAACATACTATATGATTTTCTTAGCTAATTCAATGAGGGAGGGATAATGGGTAGAGAACAAATCCATTTTGTATGTCAATAATATCATACACCCCTTGATATATATATATTTTTTTCAAAATGTAACTTTTCAAAATGCAGCATGTTGTAGTAGTATAAAGGCCATGATTCCTGTCACCTGTGTCACACAGCGTCCTGTGTTTTTGTACACAGCCATGATTATTTTATTGAACAATAGCTAACTATCTAATAACATTTCAAAGATGTGTTCTTAGCCACTCAAGAGATTGTCTTCATACCCTAAGTTGAAGAAAAGAGAATATTGTGTATTCTTTTATCCTGAAGCATTTAGCATTTAATCACTTCCTATTAACACACCCAGAAAACACTGTAAGTTCATGGTCCGTAATGATGATGGGAATTTCTTGTATATTCGCAAGTAAGTCAGAAACATCTGCAGCTCTATCAGTAATAGTGTGGCATCACTTCCTGTTCATAACATCTAAAATTCTTTTCTTCATCACCCCAGATTTTATCTATAAGTGCCAAGTTTATTTCCCCTTAATATAAACCACTTTTAAATTAAAAACTACAGATAATCTAGTTGGCTGGAATATTTTTCATGTTTCAAACTATACAAAAATAGTTACTAATCCCAGCTAGAAAAGAAGTACATTACAGATCAAACAAGTCTTTAAGAATATTTATTCACTAAATGAGAGTCTACTGAGTTTATGAGCCAACCTACATTTCTGCTAAGCTTTGGTGATATTTGTAAGGGTAAACAAAATGTGAAAGTTTCTTAAAGATATGCTCCAGTAAATTACGCTAACCCAATATTCAATGTAAATATAATGCAGTTGCTTTGTGGAACAAAGTAAAGATATCTACATTAGGCTTGTAAGGTAGGGAAAGTGTTGGAAAAGGAAAAGGAACTGGAGTTGAATATAAATTATACATTGTGATTACATCGATGGTCTAGGTAAATCTAGTTATTAACTGACCTGAATGACTTAAGCCAGGGATTACTACAATAGAAAGATTGCTCCTAGAATACCAAATATAATTGCATAATACATTGTTTTAATAATAAATATATTTCAGTACAGATGGTACTATCTTATTATCACATGTAACTATTTTAATGGCATATAGTTTTAATATTTCCTCTAGTAAAGGAACATCATAAAAATGACAATTATTTTCATTGATTACAAAAACATTTCCAAAACTTTACATTGTTATTCAATATGGATGCCAATGCTTCTTTTGTTTGTATTCCTTTTGTGGTATTATTTTAATGTGCAGAAGATCAGCTAATTGCTTTTCATAAAGGGGAGAAACAATTTGATAAGTAAGAACACCTATTTGCACATTTATTTGTATTATGTAAAGCAAACCACATTGTGGGTCCATCTCATCCCAAAACAGTGATTATCATCAAGAACATAAACAACAGATGCTGATGAAGATGTGTAGAAATAAGAACCATTATTTACCGCTAATAGGAATATAAATCAGTGCAATCATTGTAATTAGTGTGCAATAATCCCTGACAAGTATAAAATTATTATATTATTGGTACAGCTGTCGTAGGTCTCTTTATTTATACAAAGGAAATTCTCAGACTACAGCAAAAATACCTGGTCATCAATAATCATAATCCAATTGCCAAGGTATGGAATGATCCTAAAGTCCATTAAGAGATAAATAGGTAAAGAAAATGTGAATGTGTCCACAATGGAATTTTATTCACCCATAAATAGTAACAGCTTCCAACATCTGTGTGATTTATAATCTAGAGCAGAAGTAATATATGACAAGAATTTGATTATTTGTCATCATCCATTCACTCAATTCACTTATTGTCTTTGGGTTTTTGAGATAGTTTTACCTGGTAGCCCAGTCTGGCTTGTAACTCACTCTGTAGCCCATGCTGGTCTTTAATTGTAGCAAACCTCCTGTCTCAGCCTTGCAGATGCTGGTTTTATGGGCATGAAATACCTCTTTCATGCCCAGCTTCTTTCATTGTATTATGTAAATTTAAAACCCAAGAGTTTTCTCTGTATCCTTAAAGCATTTTGAGATGTTCTTTGTGTGATTCCCTGACCTGCTGGAAAATGTTATTTTAGTGATTTTTTTTTAAGTTTTTGTTTTTATTTATTGATTTTTCTTTTTTAACAATTGTTTATTAATTCAAGTTACATCTCAATAACATCTCCTTCCTCCTATCCTGGTCCCACCCTCCCACCCTCTACTCCCTCTCCCATCTATCCTACTCCTACTGTGTGGGGGTTCACACATATTAGCCCCCCTCAGTTCATCAGTCACATGAGGGCTAAGAGCTTCCTCTTGCTCTGGGGCCCGACATGGCTGCTCCAATAGGGTAAAGTGTCCCATTAACAGGTAACAAACTCCATTACTGAGAACCACCGGAACACTAACTAAGGGATCTGTATGAAGACAAAATTACCTATCCTCTATATATTTGTATAGGGGAGTCTAGGTCTAGTGTAAGCCATTTTCTTCTTTCTTTTTTTTTTTTTTTTTTTTTGATTAGCATTTCAGACTCTGTAAGCCTTTGGGGACCTAGGCTGGTTGGTTCTGTTAATCTTCATGTGTTGATATTGACCTCTCCAGGTCTCTCTATTCCTCATTCCTATCTTATATAGGGCTGTTAGACTTCCAGCTAATATTTGAGTGTATGTCTCAGTATCTGCTTTGATCTGCTGTTGGGAGGTATTTCTTGTAGAATAGTTATGCTAGGTTCCTGTTCCTTTGGGTCTGTTGGTTATAGGATAGTTATCCTGTAGTATATGACTAAAATCCAGTTATAAGTAAATAAATGCCATGTGTATCTTTCTGAGTCTGGGTTATCTCACTCAGGATGAGCTTTTCTAGTTCCATCCATTTGATTGCAATTTGCATGATTTCCTTGTTTCTATTAGCTGAGTAGTATTCCATTGTGTAAATGTACCACAGTTATGTTTTGTTTTTTTAATCCATTCTTTGATTGAAGGGCATTTGGGTTGTTTCTAGTTTCTAGCTATTATGAGTAAAGCTGATATGAACATAGTTGAGTCAATGTCCTTGTAGTTTTGTGAAGAATTTTAATTATTTATTTTTTAACTTGACATTGTGTTGAGTCTGATATCACTGTTGGATGTGGAGAAATACAAAAGAGAGATAGAAGTATATCATGCTGTAAAATTCTAATCATATCAGTTGACATGTCACTATACATACACCTTACTAATAAACAATTATGATACATGTATTCACATTACCAATCTCATATAAATATTCTACAAACAAGCTTTTTTCTAATTTACAGTTTTATAACCAGCATCAATAAGTTTTACTAATATTCTTAGGTTTACTGATGAAATTATGTTGACTTAGGACTTTTCAGCATCTCAACAATTACCTAGCCTCAAAAGGTTCTACACAATCAGAACAGTAATGACTGTACATAATTGTCACCTTCTTCACAGTCACTCTAATATTAATTATGTGTTCGGTCCATGCACTCATTTAACTGGATTTTATGATTCAAAAGTGATTTATAGCCATAAATTAAGTAATTGTCTGTGGCAGTGCCAGGACTTTTGGGATTGATGATATGAAATTTGATTAGTCTTACAGAACTCAATGTGGCCTATGACTAGAAACCAGCTCAGGAATTCATAGCCTGTTTTATTGTCTCTGGCAGCCTGACCATTTAGATCAGGAAAGAGAAAAAAGAAGAAATGTATTATCTGTCTCAACACTGTGGCAGCAAAGTGAAAAGATTTAGAAAGTCATAAAAATTACTTGAGAAAAAGAAGGGTATGGAAACAATTTGATCTGGGTTATTTAGTAGAAATGGACCAGAACAACTTCTGACCATCAGCTTAGAGAAATACACCCACCTGGTCTACACATTTATGTGACTTCTGAGGACTGTATGCTACTTCAGATCTCCTAACAAGCAATACTTTTAAATTCTTCAGCCACTCCCATGCCCTCTGATCCTTCCTGTGAGCTTGCATTATTATAGTTGTAAAATATTATAGTAGAGTAAAAAAACATCCACAAGTATTGAACACATATAGGACAAAGGGAAAAGTAGTGTTGAGTGTCATGAATTTTATTACAGAGGTACATAAAGAAGATGCATGGGAGCACAGAACATACTGTCCAAGCAATCTCACCTAGTAATGAACTGAGATGTGAAAGATATTTTCAGAAAATGTTTCCTCTATTCACATACTACCTGCAGATTATGTAATTTAGCCAAACTTTGTATTTCTTTCAAACACATTCTTCCTTAGAGTTAAAATTAAATGGTATGATGAAGATGGAACTTCTATTTTATTGTAATTTTCACCCTGAAATCCTTGATTATTTTATTAACTACTGGCTGAAGTCCTATAAGATTTATTTATTCATGTATAAAAAGTAATTAAATTATTACCATTATTTATACTATAGTTAATTGGTCAACAATGTTAATTCTTAACCCACCACTATAAATCACACACACACACACACACACACACACACACACACCTGATGGATTTTAACAATCCTTAGTCTGGATTGTGCAATCTTGGCCCAACTGGGCCAATTTATAATTCTATTCCACAAATATGACCCCAATATATATATATATATATATCCTTGGGTTGTTATTCTCCATGCTATGCCAATGTTCCAGGCCACATGGAGATATGATTCTTCTATTTACCCATGACATGTCTCCTCCATCCTCCTCCTGGCTTCTTCTCCCCAAGATCCTCTCTGATCCTCCAGAACCTGCAAATCTTTTCCCTGCTTACCCCTCTTGCTCTGCCCAATCACAGGCCTCAGCATTTTATTAAAGCCAATAAAAGACAATGGATAGCAAGAAAAGTAACATATATCAAGCAGGCCTCTGGGAGCAATTAATTAACATTTAGAATACATAACACATCACTACACCATATTCACTCATTCATTCATTCATTCATTCATTCATTGTTACTTAACTGTTTAATTAGTTTACTTACTAGCTACCAGCTAATTAATATTTTGAGACAACTACTAGTGACATTGCTCACAGTCCCCTCAATTTCTGGATATTCCTACCTTAGCTTCCTAAGAAACTGAAAACATTGGAGTTTGCCACTACATCTGACTCTGGGAGACTTTACAAATGCTTTGAACAAAAAATATAATATCATTTTATTCTGCTAAACCATGACAGAAAATAGATAATATGCAGATAAGTATCAAATAAATTAACAGTAAGTTTCAAGCAAACAGAGGGAAACTGTATTAATTGAGGCTTGATTTGCATTGCATGGAGTAATTGTGAACATGTGAGCAAGCAGCTGAACAAAAGAGAGCTTGCTAAAATTGTTATGCTGCTGTTATGTAGAATAATACAGGAAAGGCTGACTTCAAAGTGTCACCTACTCATATTCTGAACCATGGTTAGCATGCTCTATTAATAGCGTAATATGGAGGTCCTCAGATAGAAGCTTTCTGTCTATTGCAATAATAAACACACACTATCAGCTGCAGTCATCTTTCCTACTTACCTACTACAATGAAATTTGGTCCTACTTGCTTTCTGAAATATTTCATAGGTGAAAGACCAATGCTATTAAAATATAATATCTGTCTATTGATGAATTGTTTCTACTAAACATAATCTAATACAGATATTTGACTTTGGTTCACAAGCCTAATCTTCATAGTGTATAACATCCTTCAATTTGCACATTCATCCAAGGCCCATGTAGGATGCACACTTCGTGTGTCTAAGTATGAGCACTGGGAATCTGATGATGTTGAAGGGAGGTAAAAGCCTCCTCTATACTCTAACACCTGGCATATACAATGGGAGTTGATGGGAGCCTAGTCTATCATTAACTAATAAAAGGTGAATTTCTTTATTTTATTTCTTTTTTTTTAAGAGAATATAGAAAAACAATGCACTCCATTATATGTACTTACACAGTTGGTCATGGAGAGCAACAGGCCTGTTGCTTAGATGGCATCTTGGGAGGTGGTATCAAACTATACTGGTCAAAGACTAACCAATAAAAAAAGCAACTTTTATCAAGGATTAATTTAATTTTAAAAACAAATACAAACTAGCAATTCACTCTTTCTCAACTTGAGAGTTCACCAGTAGAACAACTGCCAATTAAAAGCATACATCTTCATAACTTGGTAGTCCCAAGTTTAAAAACAATACAAAACAAATTAAAAACCACATGCAACAAAACAGGCTTTTTTCAGTTATCTGGCTATAATAGATGCCCACCAACAAGCGGGTTAGTTGAATTAAGTCCCCCAGTTATGGTTTGGAAAAAAAAAAAAAACATGGTTTGGGGTAATAGCATTGTCTGTGGCACCTATTGTATCCAGATAGCTGAACAAAGTCTGAGTCTCAAACCAATGTTAAATCCATCTCAAGGGTTCAGAGGAAAAGAAAAGGAGACTAAAATCACAAGTAAAGACATGTCTAGGATCCTTGTCCTTCTGGATCCACACTTCCTTCAGTGTCTTCATCATTATAAATGTTCTCTTTCATTTGCCACATTTGCATGATATAGTCTTCTGATATATAACAAATAACCCAAGGTTCATTAGGATTCCAGGAGAAATGAGATATCTTGGCTGTGTGACCACCATGAATAAACAACTCTGTGGTGGGCTTTCTTGGAATCCAAATCTCCATGAGTCTCTGTTTGGGTCAGTTGCTGATGATCAGAAATTTATGATTTGGGATACTCATTCAAACTCATTATTGTCTCGTTGACTCAAAGGCAATTCCAAGTCAAGTCACTGGGTCGATGCTTACATTGCTGAAGTGAACTGCCTATCTTTCAATCTTTGTAGAGAATTTATTCTTGCCACAAGATCAGCTGACAGGACTATTGCCTTGTGATTACTGAGAAATCTAAAACTCAAGTTGCATTCTTTTGAATAACATAAGGATGATTTATTGCAAGTTCTGTGGTGACCTCACAAAGAGACTATTTAGCTTCCAGTGGTACTGATCATAGGCTGAATATCTGGGATCTAAATAAAATTGCAGAACAGTCTCCAGAAGATGCAGATAGAGTAGATGTGAGGGCACATCCTCTGCTACTGTTGTATGCCCTGTACAGATGGTCTTTGCATCCACCATGTTTTTGTCTTTTGGAACTACCCTAATGTCCCATTGGCAGATGGTATGGTCATCTGAAGCACTAAGTAAGTGCCCACTGAGATATGGATTCCAAGAAAGCCTATAACCTTCCTTCTGATGCCCGCAGAGACACAAGTCTGTGTTACACTCTCTATCAGGGTCTGGTCTAGAAAGATGCTTTGTGTAGTCAATAGCAAGAATATCAGTGGATGGAGTCTTTGTTGTAATGATGCGAGGGTTCTGCGGCATGTACCAAGCCCCATTTACGTCTCCTTCATGTTTGATCTTCATTTCTATTTTAATGTTTCCAAGCACAGAGCAAAACCCTCCAAGTTCTCCATTTTCAATATCATAATGTGATGCATCAAACTGGGCACCATCATTAGGCAGCTGGACACTGGCTCTTCCCATGTGGTGTTGATCATCCGATGTGTGTGTCCCTAGGATCAGCTGATGAAGGCTGAAATCTTTCCCTTCAGGCCTGGTTACACCTGGATGTCACTGTGCAGTTAAACTTGGCCACTCCAGGGCATTGATCATCCCCGAATCATAAAGAAAAGGGGTGTTCTTTTTCCATATTTTGTACTCCTCGTTGATCACAAGTTCTCCCACCATGCCATCAAAAGCTGCTTCCTTGTCAGCCACAGAGGCAAGCCAGCCCAAAAGGGTTGGGGTATCTAGCGGTCATGCGCTGCAGGAGGGCTAGATGAATTTCTTATCCTTGCCTTTGTGCCTGCCGTTTTTAAATATTCAAAGCTGTGACAATAATCACCTATGGCCCACTCTTCTCCTAAAAAGCAATACATAAAAAAATTTATAGTTCCACTCCACAGTTTTCGACTTACCTTATGAGACTCATCAATGTGAAAGTTCCAGTCATCTGACTCTATCCCTCTTCCAGGAGACTTATACTTATTTATAACATAGGAAAGCAGCAATGGACACACAACGTGTTCATATTCAGTAAAACAACTGAGTATTGTCACCATCAGCAGGTGCTGAGGACCTTCCCACTCACACTGGTAAAGCACTATGTCTATCATCCTTCCTACTGGAGTGTTGTTATAAATTGTCTTTTCATATACTTCAGTAGAAGCTGAATTGCATCTTTGGTGCCATTGAATCAGTGTTAAGTTGCAAAGATCCTCATACTCACTAGACTTACAGAGACAGGGTCTTTCCTGCTTGCTTTTTGTTTTATTACATTCTATATAGATATGTAGTTTATATTTTATTTCTCTTTATGAATTGTTTTATACAAAAGCAGATTATGGAGCATATTCTATAATTTTTTTTCAGTTTTTCTCCTGAGGAAATAATATATCTTGAGGGATATTGCTCTTGCCAAGAGGGGAAAAATCTAATTCTCTCCAGTAAGAGGGAACAAGATTAAATTGGGATGTGTGTCAGTAAAGTTTAAGCTTTATTGACAAGGATGCTATATCATTGTGTGAAATTCTTGCTAACTGTCTCTTGAGATAGCCTAAAGATATATTAAATGCACCATGACATGAAAAGGCAGGCCCTGCATCTCACCACATGAAAAGGCTTGCAGCATTGCCTTTTTTCTGCATTCAATATGATTTCAACACCCAAGAAACTTCAGAGAAACTCAAGGAAATAGTTCATTCATCAGTAAATTTATGGAACCTAAGACTTAAATAGGAATAACCTAAGCTGAGAACAACTCATCCTGTTCAGAGGAGCTTATTATTCCTAGAAGTCTTTCCCAGAATAGCACATTCTTAAATTAATTACTTGCCATCTCAAAGCATCTAAATTAATAGGTAACCAACAAACTGTCTCCCAGCTAAATAAAGTCAGACTAACAAATTTGGAAGTGAGTTATAATAAAATCAAAATATCTTCTAAATTTTTGATCTTAGTCATTTTGACAGGTGTAAGATGGAATCTCAGGATCATCTTGAGTTGCGTTTCTCTGATGATTAAGGATGTTAAGCATTTCTTCAAGTGTCTCTTGGACATTAGAGATTCTTCCTTTGTGAATTCTCGGTTTAGCTCTGTTCCCCATTTTTTGATTGGATTATTTGGTTTCTTGGTATTTAATTTCTTGAGTTCTTTATAAATTATGGATATTAGCCCTCTATCGGATGTGGGGTTGGTAAAGATCTTTTCCCAGTCTGTAGTTTGCTATTTTGTTTGAATGACAGTTTCCTTTGCCTTACAGAAGTTTTCTAGTTTCATAAGGTCCCATTTATTGATTATTGGTTTTAGATCCTGAGCTATTAGTGTTCTGTTCAGGAAGTTGTTGTCTGTGACAAGGAGTTGGAGGCTTTTCCCCACTTTCTCTTCTATTAGATTTAGTGTGTCGGGATTTATGTTAAGGTCTTTGATCCACTTGGACTTAAGTTTTGTGCAAGGTGATAAGTATGGTTCAGTTTGCATTCATTTACATGTCGACATCCAGTTAGACCAGCACCAGCACCTTTTGTTGAAAACTCAAATGACAGCACATGCTGGCCAGGTTGTGGAGAAAGGGGAACACTCCTCCATTGCTGGTGGGAGTGCAAGCTTGTACAGCCACTGTGGAAATCAGTCTGGTGATGTCTTAGAAAACTTGGAATAGCTCTACCTCAAGACCCAGCCATACCACTTCTGGGTATACATCCAAACAATTCCTACCAAATCACAAAGACATTTCCTCATCTATGTTCATAGCAGTCTTATTTGTAATAGCTAGAAACTGGAAACATCCCAGATGTCCCTCAACCAACAAATGGATTAAAAAAAACAAAACAAAACAAAACAAAAAAAAACAAAAAACTGGAGCTTCCTGCTGCTTGCTGGTCCAGATGTAGAACTCTCGGGTACCTCTCCACTATGATCTTCCTCTCTCCTCTTCCCCCTCTCTCTGCCTACCCATCAGAGTATACCTCTCTGCTAAGGCCCCGGCACCTACCTGCCTGTTACCATGCTCCACACCATGATGAAGAAGAACTAAACCTCTGAAACTGAGAAGAACACTGGTGATGACGGAAACACGGCACACAGTACCTTGCAGCAAGTCAAGCAGAGAGAATCTACCAAGACATAATCTCTCACTGAACCTAAACAGAGAAAAAAAGAAAAAGAAAAAAAAAAACTGTAGTACATTTACACAATGGAATACTACTCAGCTATCAGAAACAAGGAAATCGCGCAATTTGCAACCAAATGGATGGAATTAGAAAAGCTCATCCTGAGTGAGCTAACTCAGATTCAGAAACATGTACATGGTATATATTCACTTATATTTGGATTTTAGCCACTTAGTATAGGATTTCTATTCTACAGCCAACACCCCGAAAGGAACAGGAGCATAGACATTGTTCCCTGTCAATGAAACACTTTACCTTAGTAGTGCTGCTATGTAGGCCCCCAGTACATGAGGAAGTTCTTGGCCCTCATATGATTGCTGAACTGGGGGGAGGGACTGATATGTAGGGGCAATCCACTCTGGAGGAGTAGGATAGGAGCGAAAGGGTTATACAGTAGGAGGGTGGGACCAGGAGGGATGGAAAGATGGCACTGTGATGGAGATGTAACTTGAAGTAATAAATAAACAACAACAACAACAAAAATATCTTCTAAGGATAGCTGAAATAAACTGGAAGAGAATCAACCATGTGATTTGTGTATTTGCATGACGATATTGATTCACTTAGCTTAGTAGTTCCTCAAAAGCTATTTGTATTATGGTTCTGATCTGTAATAATTGTAGTAGGTGTTTATGGATACCATTGACCCTATTCTCCTTTGTTCTCACTATATCAACTAAGGACAAACTAATGAGAGGTGTCATGTAAGTATAGATTTTATTTCTAGAATATTTGTTATATCTCTTCCATGTTTATCTCTCTAAGTTTGGGTCTTTGAAGAATCTAATTGACACACTGTTATCACACTCCTTGACTCCTCTGACTGACATTTTCTCCTTTGTTCTGTCCAGTCTCCATAAAATCCAAAATGGGCTATTAATCCTTTAACATATTGAGGTGTTCAAAAACTAATACTGCACCACCCATGAAGATCTGCTAATAACCTAAATCAGGACAAGTGAGAACCCTTGTTCTATTCTGCCCTTGATCATGTGTGTGTCTTTGAATCTCCACCTTCATTAAATTATGAGCTTTTTCCATTATGCAATTTCTGAGCATATAACTTTGAATCAGAGTGCAGCACATGCTGAATTTTATTTCCAAGACTCTTCAGAATAATGTCCATGTGACAATAAATTATGGCATAGACTTAATCTCATCTTCATTCTTGGTAGTTGATAATATTCATATACAAAACAATTTCAGTTTTACCAATTTTGATGTTTCTCATGCCTTTTATAAGCTAGTTCTGTGCACATCTGAAAAACAAAAGAACTCTGCAACCCTAATAACAAGGATGGATCTTTCCTTATCACCACCTAGAGAATTTGTCTTCTGTCTCTATTACATTTTCTCACAAAAATGAACTCAATCCCTCTCCTTCAAAGTGAATTTTTTCCTGCATTTCATAAGGACTATGTTGGAGCAGTTTCCTCGTGATATCAGTAGTACATTTGTGTCATTGTAATTTCTTTTTATTCTTTGTTTTGTGTCCCCGGCCGCTCTAAATTCTTAAAGGCAGGGTGTGACCCTGACTTTTATGTCAACTTGACATATCCAAGAGTAGGGATCCTCAGATGAGAGAATCCTCCTACCAGATTGGCCTGTGGGCAAAATTCTTCGGCATTTTTTAACTGATATAAGATAGCCCAGCCCAATGTGAGTGGTACTACTCTGGGCTGGTGGTCCTGGGTTCTACAAGAAAGAAGGCTGAATAAGCCATGAGAACCAAATCAGTAAGACACACCCCTCCATGGCCTTTCCATCAGCTTCTGCCACCAGATTCCTGCCATGCTTAGTTACTCCTTTAACTTCACTGGTGAACAATGATGTGAAAGCACAAGGAAAATAAACTCCTTTCTGCCCAACTTGCTTTTGGTCATGGTGTCTCCTCACAGCAATACAATACTGACTAAGACAGGAACTGGTACCAGGAACTGGGCTATTACTATGGTGTAGGCCTAAACAACAATAGAAAGCTTATGCAAATATAATTCAAGGAGGAATTCTAGCCCCTTAAAGCACCAGAATGTGGCAGCCTTGGTCACCTGGCTTTACAATCAGTAAGGCTATAGAAAAAGGAGTTAAGGAATATTCCTCCTCTGTTAAGAAACGCCTCCAAGGCCAGGTATTTCTCAAGGGAGTAGCTTGGATAATCCATTGCATGAAGCTGTGAAGGTGAAGTCTGGATTGTTTGGAGATCCCAGACTGTTGGAGATGTCAGAGCTGTAAGATACCTGCCCAACAGAGCTGAGGCCACTATTGAACCAGCCCAAGGGGCTGAGTTGTGTTGCAGTCAGCAAATCTTAAAGGGAAGACTGATTTAAGGCCTTTGCCATAAGACACAGATATGCAAGATTTAGTGTTTGCTCTGCTGGTTTTCAGTCAAGCATTTCCTCACTATGTTCCCTTTTCTCCCTTTTGGAATGGTAATGCACATTCTGTGTCCTATGTCAGAAGTACGTGATCTGCTTTTTAATTTTGATTTTACAGGGGTAATATTTAAGAGATTAGATTGTCATGAGTCTTAGAAGAGATTTTGTGCTATAGACTACTAAACAATATTGAAACCATGAAAGACTGTGTGGACTATTGAAGTTGGATTAAGTGCATTTTGCATTATGATATGGCTACAAGTCTATAGGAACCAGAAAGTGGAATGTCGTGGTTTGAATGAAAAACATATGAGCCCCGTAGGCTCATCTGCTTGATTTCTTTTTTTTTTATATATACTTTATTTTTTTTATTTCTTCAAGTTACATCTCAGTCACAATCCCTTACCTACTCCCCCTTCCTGTCCCACCCTTCCACCCTCTTCCCCCCAACAGTTCCCCCTTTCAGTCCAACAAATGGTTCCTTCTCTTATAACAGTAAATACTTTACAAAACAACAGAAATAAATATGCCACATTTATGAGAGTTAAATGGCCCAGCATACATTCCCAATGTCCAGTCCATACATATTTGGCCCCTGACTTTAAAATACTACCATCTAACCATCTCCATGAGTTTAAAGTTCTATATCTGACTCAGCTTTCATACTAATTTACATCACAATTTTAAAAACATCTTCTTAGATCCAGAACACCCTCTTGATTCCTAAACAACTCAAAATTTAACTATGAGACTCTAGCTATCTATTCCTCAACCATCTCAGAGACCTGAGAGGGATAAATATTTCTGATTATGTAGGAAGTGCAGGGCCTGCATCATCCAAATCTAAGAAATGACATATCAGTGGCTGCCTGGACAGTTCCTGTTTTCTCTCCATACGTTACAGCATCAATCTTCAGCCTTTTGGTCCCGTTTCTCTGACAGACATTGATTTTAGAGCAGGGGTTATGAAGGACTTACCTGCCCTGCCTTGGCAGAGCTAGGCTGTCGACTTCCCTGCTACCAAGTTTTGTCCTTTTTGGACAGTAGTCTGTCTACAGTTGAAGCAAGGGGTTTTTTATGCCAAGAGATAGGCTTGCCACTAATTCAACCATCTCACACTGGAGATTCTTCGATGCTCATCTTCTACTTGGAGGAGAATAGGGGTTGCTGTCAGGAGCTGATATGTCTCGATATCAAAAAAATCTTAATTCAAGAAAACATCTTTGAATGCCATATTCTGAAGATCTCTTGGAGTTTTTGAAGATGCCCTATCTATCTCATGTATTTAGATAAGCAAATGTTGCTTGTCTCTTAACAACTTCATTTCTGAGTAGCTTAGAGAATATCTGTGATAGACTGTCAGAGTAGCTAACAAAATTACACGCTTGCATGACTAGGAGTTTGTATTTCTTAACTATCGTGAATGGTTTAAGACGGTTGGTATCAAGAGGCCAGAGTTTCACATTTCATTTTTAAGTATCACTAGGTACAATACCTTTAAGAAGCGTTACCTTTAATTTTGTATCAATATACAAAGATCAATGTCTATGTAGCCCATTACAATCTTAATATTACATCAATATACAAGGGTCAATACCATTGTGGCCAACTATAATCTTAATTTTGTATCAATATACAAAGATCAATACCGATGTAGTCCAAAACAATCTTAATTTTGCACAATATACAATGGTCAATACCACTTTAGCCAAATATAATACTAATTTTGTATTAATATACAAAGGTATAAGGGCATATTCAATAATCTGTCCCTTCTTCTTGGTCCTTCCCATAGTATGTCTATGTCCCATTTTTCTCAAGTCTGTGTACTCCTACATAGGAGAGAAAGAAGGATACAGAAAAGAAAAAGAAGGAACTCCCTGGGTCTAAACTCCAAAACCCATTTAACAGCTTGTAGTCTCTTCCCTTAAATAACAAAGTTTTCTGTTATCCATCAAATAACCAAAAGGGGGTAGGAGAAACACACTCCCCACCCTCTGGGCATGGGACGTCGCTCTCTTAAAATGACTTCCTGCTGATTTGGGTCATAGTAAACCTGTTTGGGGCCCAAACCAGAATGGAGAAATGGTTAAAAATGTTAGTACAATCCTTTTATGTTCAGTCCTTTTGTGCTCAGCTGTTTAGATGTCCTAAGAAGTTTGTAGACAGAAGCTGATCTTCCAGGCTTTACTGAAGTTCTGGCTGGGGGCAGTGTGTAGAGCTGAACGATCTTAGCAATTTTGAGTTGTTGTGGTTGTAGACTTTTCGTGGAAACAGCTGTTGAGGAAGTCTGCAAGGCTGGAGCATCTGGGCCACTCGTCTTCTTTGGTGTCTGATTCTGTTTTCTGTTGAGGTTTCCATTGTCCAGTTGTCCCTGGATTCCTTGAATGGATGCTTTAAATCTCCTGAAAGATAAGAACAGAGCCCTGCCCTAATCCTAACTCTGGGACAATTACCCTTTTTTGGGGGGTGGGGGGGTCAGGTAATATTTCTCCTGAAGCAAATTTGTTTTTTTGACAATATATAAAGTATTATCTTTCAATCTGGATTAAAGAAGAAATTATTTTGTTATTTTGGAGCTAAATACGCTTTAGTGTATATATTTTGAGATCTCAAAGGACAATTTGTTTGTATTGAGTAGGCCCTTTGTAAGTAGCTTTTAAACTTAAGTCCTTCCAAATTGTATGTGTCTGTCTCTGCATTCTAATTATTGGGATCAAAGGCCTGTGGTTCTCATCTGAAGGGATTAAAGATGTGCTCCACCACTCCTGGATCGAAGTTTTTCTCTATTTAGAGTTTGTTTTGGATCAGGCTGATCTTGAGCTCTGAGATCTGCCTGTTTCTGTCTCTAGTGTGTGGGATTAAGGGTGTACTCTTCTTGAATGATGGGATTAAGGGTGTCGCTGACCTTGAGCTCTGAGATCTGCCTGTTTCTGTCTCTAGTGTGTTGGGATTAAGGGTGTACTCTTCTTGAATGATGGGATTAAGGGTGTGCACCATCACCACCCTGTTCCGTGTAACTCTAGAATTTATAAGACAACTAACTCTACAGTGCTCCTCCCGTCTCTGCTGAAGTTAAAGGCATGGGCTAACACCATGTATTTCATGTATTTTACCTTACCTCTAAGTTTTTTCGACACTTGGAGATTTATAAAACCAGGTTGAACGGCTGTAACCTTTATTTTATTTACAGTGTTTTAAACCTGTTACCTGCTCTTTTTTAATTAATAAATTTATTTGTTTGTTGCTTCAGGTACATCTCCAGCATATTGTTCTCTTTCCCCCATTCCCAGCCCCACCCTCCCGTCCTCTACCCACTAATCCTTCCCTCTTGTTCCTCTGGGGTGGAGTGTCCCTACATAACAGTCCCTTGCCACAGTTCAGGAGTCATATGAGGGCCAAGAGCCTCTTCATACACTGGGAGCCTACGAGGCAGTACCACCAGTGAAAGGTGTCTTCTTGCTAGGAAGGGAAAACTAAAAAACAGAACAGCAAACACACAAACCTTCAAAAACAAACAATAACAACAAAAAAAAAAGAAAGGAAAAAGAAAAAAAAAAGTCTATGTCCATGTTCCCTTTGGTGTGTTGGTTGTAGTACAGATATCCTGTACTATATAGCTAAAATCCTACTATAAATGAATAGATGCCATGTGCATCCTTCTGAGTATGGGTTAGCTCACTCAGGATGAGCGTCTCTAGTTCCATCCATTTGGCACAGTTGACAACTTCCTGAACAGAACACCAACAGCTCAGGACCTGAGATCAGCAATCAATAAATGGGACCTCATGAAACTGAAAACTTCTGTAAGGCAAAAAAAAAAAAAAAAAAAAAAAGTGTCATTCCAACAAAACAGCAACAAACAGACTTGGAGAAAATCTTCACCAACCCCACATCTGATAGAGGGCTAATATCCAAAATCTACAAAGAACTCAAGAAACTAAATGCCAAGAAACCAAATAATCCAATCAAAAAATGGGGGATGGAGCTAAATAGAGAATTCACAAAGGAGGAATCCCTAATGGCCGAGAGACACCTGAAGAAATGCTCAACATCCTTAATCATCAGAGAAATGCAACTCAAGACGACCCTGAGATTCCATCTCACACCTGTCAGAATGGCTATGATCAAAAGCTCAAATGACAGCACATGCTGGCGAGGGTGTGGAGAAAGGGGAACCCTCCTCCATTGCTGGTGGGAGTGCAGGCTTGTGCAACCACTATGGAGGTCAGTATGGCGATACCTTAGAAATTTTGGAATAGCTTTGCCTCAGGACCCAGCCATACCACTTCTGGGTATACACCCAAATGACTCCTCACGGAATCATAGGGAAGTCTCCTCATCTATGTTCATAGCAGCCTTATTTGTAATAGCTAGAAACTGGAAACAACCCAGATGTCCCTCAACTGAAGAATGGATTAAAAAACTGTGGTACATCTTTACAATGGAATATTACTCAGCTGTCAGAAACAATGAAATTATGCAATTTGCAACCAAATGGATGGATCTGCTTGATTTCTTAGTCACCAGGGAGAGGAAATATCTAACAAGGACTGAATGCATGAGGCAGTGTGGCCTTGTTGGAGTAGATGTGGTCTTGTTAGAGGAAGTCAACTAGGGGTGAACTTTGAGTTTTCAAAAGCCCACACCAGACCTTGTCTTTTTTTGCTTGATTCTTATAGATCAGTATGTATAGCTCTCAGCTACTGCTCTATCATTAAGTTTTTTTGCCCTTCCCCATGGATTCTGAAGCCCTTGGGAACTGTTAGCCCCAAATTAAATGTTTTATTTTATAAGAGTTGCCTTGGTCATTATGTGTGTTTACAACCACAAAACAATAGCAAGACACATGGTTCTTTAATGTAAATATTTTTGGTGTGAAATATGTTAATAAGTCATTGTTATAGCATACATTGTTTCAAAATTTTGCATTTATATCTGTTTTCTAATTGCAATTTTTTATTGGGATGACGTATTTCACTTTAATAACTTTTATTTCTTTTTTCTTTTTGTTGTTGTTGTCATTGATTTTGGCCAAAAGTTCTCCCTCTTGTTAGTATGCACATCATCTTTTTTGTGATCAAATGTCTGGTTTCACTCATTTTGATTCTTCAATTTATAGATATATGTGTTTTCCTATAGAAAATGGTGAAACATTTTAATGGGGAATACAGTTAATTTTTCTGAGTATTTTATTTATTGTATCCTGGCACAGAATGTGAATACTGGCAGACATTCAATAGACATTAAGTGAATGATTAATGTGTTTGCTAGTTTTATGTCAACTTAGCACAAGCTACAGTCATTTGAAGGAAGACAATGTCAAATGAGAAAATGCCCCCATAAGAAAGAGTTATAGTTGGGCATATAGCACATTTTCTTAATTAGTGATGGATTAGAAGGGCCTCGCACATTTTTGGTAAGAAAGTCAGTAAGCAGCAGTTCTCTATGGCTCTGCATCATCTTCTGACTCCAAGTTCCTGCCCTGCTTGAGTTCCTGCCCTCACTACTTTTAATGATGAACTATTAGTTTGAGGTTGTGAGTGAAATAAACCCTTTCCCCTCCAAGTTCCTTTTGGTCATTGTGTTTCATCTCAGCATTAGTAACTCTAAGACAGAAATTGGTAGCAGGATAAAATGGGATATTGCTGCAACATATCTACACATGCTATTTTTTGGAAAGATTTTTGAAGACTTTGAAATTTTGGGCTAGAAAGGACGCTGAGTATATAAAGTTTTAAGTGTTGTTCTGCGGGATCATGAAAGATAAGACACCAGACAACGGAGGCCTGGCTTCTGAAGTTCCAGAGGGAAGTTTGAGACTCCCTTAGGACTTTTTTGGTACCCTTACATATTTTGGAATGAGAAGCTGTGGTTCAGGTTAGCTGGTGCTAAAGAAAATCTCTGTGATTAACAAGTTACCAGAACCATTAAAGTGAAACCTTTGTTTTGCTGATATATTTGATATTGGTTACCAATGCTGAGAAATTATCAGTGATTAAGAAGATACTAGTGTCACTGAAGTGAAATCTTTTGAGAAGTATTTCCCTAAGGTCAACAGTCAAAAGAGGTATAGAGTGGTGGCCACTCTATAGCACATGATGGCAGTTGAACTTAGTCATTTGTCAGAGTCTCCCAAGTCTTGCTGGTTTTTGAAGTCATGAAAGGGTCATGGGTAGCACCTGGAGCTTGGCATTGTGAGAGACCAGGAGAGACCATTGATGAAGGTGCAGCCTTGGTAGTGGTTGAAGCCCTAGGATGGAAGGAGCCATGGAGAGAAATTGTCACTTGGTACCATAAAGAGAGTCTAGAAGTAGCTATTGGTGAAACTGAAGCCTGGCTGCTGCAGACATACCAGCATTTTCTAGATGACAGTGTCATGGAAGGTTTACCAAGGACAGCAGCAGCCATGGAATGGAGACAACCTAGGAGACAAGTTATGTGGGTTGCACAGGGTGATCCTGGTTCTTTGGAGGATCTCAAAGGATGGAGGATGAATGGCAGACATTAGACACTGAGTTATTTATACTGTTGAGTTTAGTTTTGCTCTGTTCAGAATGAGAGTGTGTCTTGGTTCGTTCCTCTTGCAATAATAGAATATTTATCTAATTTTTATAGGAACCCCAGTTGAAAGACTTTGAACTTTTAAACATATTTTTGGATTTTTAAAGTGACTGAATATTTTTAAAAGAATGAATCTTTAAAGTGTTTGAATTTCCAAAGACAGTAGGATTTTTAAGTTATGTATTCTTTATATTGCAATATCAATATTAACATGCCATCTTTGGGACTAATTCCAATTGAAAAGTGTGTTTGCTGTCAAGTTGACTAGGGCTCAATCATGCTTGTTCATTTTCAGTCATTTGACACAAGCTACAGTCATCTGAAAGAAGGGAATCTTGATTGAGAAAATGCTCCCATAAGAAAAGTCTTTGGGCTGGAGAGATTGCTCAGTGTTTAAGTATATTGGCTGCTTTTCCAGAGGACCTGGGTTCAATTCTCAGTAGCGACATGGTAGTTCACACCTCTCTGTAACTCCAATTTCAGGGCTTCGGATAGCCTCACATAGACATACATGCAGGCAAAATACTAACAAACAAAAATAAAAATAATTTTTAAAAGTAGTATAATTACAAAAAAAGTCTGTAAGCACACCTGTAAGGCATTTTTTTTTTTTTAATTAGTGATTGATGGGAAGTTGCAATCCCTGAGCTGGTAGTCCTGGTGTGTATAAGAAAGTGGGCTGAGCAAGCCATAGGGACCAAGCCAGAAAGCACCATTCCTCCATGGCCTCTGAATCAGCTTCTGGCTCCAGGTTCTTGCCCTACTTGAGCTTCTGTCCTTAGCTGTTCTAATAATGGACTGTTAGATGGAAGTGTGAGTGAAATGAACCGTTCCTTCCCATGTTGCATTTGTTAATTATTTCATCCAATTCCTGTTGAGTTCTTGGCATGGGCTGGGTATCAGGCTAAACATGACTGGCACAAAGATGTTAGACAATATTCTTTATATATAATGTATTTTACTGATGAAAACTCTTGTGTCTTAGAGAAACCATTATATGAAAATGAGGTCACAAAGCAACCAAGTACATGGTGAAAGTCAGCATTAGGGTTTTCCTCTAAATTCATAAAGTTAGGAAAAATGTCCCAACTGCTTGTATTATGTTCCCTCACAAATAATTATCTTATCCTACAAGAGGCAGAAAATATATAACTAAAAATAAGGTAAAATACATAGATTTTGTATTCAGAATTAGGATAGAGACTTATTGATAGATTTTTTAATAATCAGCATCAGATAATTTAAAGAAAACAGTTAATAACAAATGGCAAGTGTCAAATTAATGAACATTTTGGATATTCAAAGAATGAGTGGTATCAAGAGGGGTTTAGAAAAAAGCAGCATTTGAGTTTTAAGTTTAAATCATTAATCAAAACAAATCATAATTAGATAAATAATATGTGTGTGTTTCTGTGTGTTATTTTACTAGTTACACATAACAACAAATGGCTATGATCCAGAACTTTGGAGGTAGAGGCGGATGGGCATGGATTGTGACCTAAGATTGAGAGCTTGTGGTCAGACCAAACTACCTGAGGTTCTGTCTCAAAATGAACAATGAAGTTATTTCCCTTAAAATTATGATATAGTTTGTCTCAGTTAATAAGCAATATGCATATTTATAGAATGCTCTATGTTTTATATGCACATATATCATATAATATACATTTATATGGTATTGGGTTGCTGATAGTTTCCTGATTTTAAAAAAAACTATTTAATGTAGATTCCTTGACCATGAAACAATGACAAGAAAGAAACAGTTCACACGTGGGTTAAAATTTGCTTTGTCAGCTTCAGAACAAGAAGAAAGCATGTGTGCAAGACATTTTATATCATCTATCTAAAGCATAGGTGGTTACTGCCACTCTGAGAAGACGGGACTTTAACTCATAGTAATTATTTCAACTGGTAAGAACCTCAGGATGATGAGAAATGTTCATTTTCTCTTAACTTTTCTTAATTTTGTATTTTATTATTTTCTATTATTTTTTTTATCCAGAAAGTATTCCCTGGAAATATAAGCCATTCAGGGTTGTAAATGACAAATCCATCATATAGGATACTTCTTGTAAGTGACATATAGGTGAAATGACAGATGTGAATCAGCAGTCTACCCAGACCGACAGCTCGTCCTTAAGAACTGCAAGAGCATGTGAAATATTACCAACTATGAACAAGTTCATTATTTATGTAGATTGACATATTTGATTCTGGTAGTATTCTATTGAGATAACTCTTATTATTATGCTTACATTATAAATAAAGATGATGAACACAGGTGGAAGAGATAAATAGATCTGGTAGAACTGAACAACAGCACATGTGGTATGTCCTCAAACCACATCTGTGTTACTGGTCACTACAATGAAATGTAAAAATAATATGTGTGTATCACTGTAATGTATACATACAGAGATATGCCTATAACTCTGTGAATATAGATGTGCATTTATATAATTATGACACATCTTTCTTTATATGCCTTCTTTTTGTTCTTTAAAATGCAACACCAGACTTTGATGAATACGATTATGTAATCATTTTTTTTCAGAAAACTGTGCATTTTTAGTAATATATATCCTTTATTTTTGGTAAATTAATATAAGAGCAAATGAATAAATGTATTGAGTAATAGATGCCAGACTGTAACAAAAGAAAATAAAAATTATAAAGAGTAAACAAATGAGTTAAATCATTCATATTTTTACTAATTAGTTAGCAGCCCCAGGTCAGGCATTGAGCAGAGAGAAATAGAATTTTTTGAGCTCATCAACCTCACAGCAATTCCTATAGGCAAAGTACAGGAAGGAAGTATGGTATAGTCTTCAAGGAGAAGCTAAAGTAAGGAAGAGACCAATGAACCAGCATTGATACTCAACGATAGTTTCACATTAAATTCACCTAGAAACTTTTATAAAACTATACATTGCTAGCTATATTCTCCAGATTAAATGAGCCCAAATCCTGGGGACAGAACCCCAAATATATTAAATTGTCCATGATGGTTCTAGTATACAGAAAGATTTGAAAACTACCTGTCAGAAATAAGGGGCTGTCTGTAAACCTATAATAAGAATGACACTTTTCCAATTGAATCTAGGTGAGTACTGCCTTTGCCAGGCTAAAACATTATATTGTGGGTATTAGACAGTAAGCATGGACAGATGACAAGAGACAGCAGGGTACAAAGGATGAAGGAAAGAGAAAAAAAGAGGATGCTGGGTACAAATATATATAATATTTTATCTTTTAAACATGTGTTTGAGTGCTTAGCCTGCATGTGTGTTTGTATGTGTGTGTGCAGGCATGTGTGTACCATATACATGCCTGTTACCCATTGAGGTCATTGGATCCACTGCAACTGGAGTTACAGACAACTGTGAATGTCTTGTAGGTACTAGGAACTGTGAGAGAAACCAGTGCTCTTAACCACTGAAACATCTCTCCAGCAGAAAAACTTAAAGTTCCTTCCTGCTCTGGTGTTGTATGAGGTCCTTCATCTTATGCTATCTACCTTTGCACTCTTGCAAAATGGCATTAAAATACACAAGGAGGCTTAAGATATTCTGGACTTATTTAATACAATGGTCTTTATTGATTGTTGTTCTTTCCCTTCAGCCTTCTAGGATGTCTCAGCTTCAACTTTGACTGCAGGCTCAGACTCCCTTAAATAGCTTCTAAATAGATTTTAAAATGCTAATTCTAAATTACTTACCCTTACCCCATCAATTTCCAGAGAATGAGCTCTTGCCAAAGAGGAATTTTTTTTGATACTTCCTAAGTCAAATAAAAGCTAATCCCCTTGCCCTAAGGGGTTTACCACTGAGAAGTAGGGGTAGCTACAATTTGAACATGAATAAAGTGCTGTGATTTGGAATTGTGTATGGAATGTGTACTGGAAATGTGACTCTGTCCCTGAGAGTGGAGAGCTGCTAACTTCTTTATGAGTATTTAATTCAATTTCAGTTAAACATTTCCATGGATGTACCATTTCATGATACCGATACTTAAATAGAAACTATACTAGTTTCAAAATCAAATGAACCAGGTCCTTAGGTGCTTTGGCTGCTCATTTACTTGAGTAATACCATTGCTAGCACTGTTTACACTGACTACAAACAGGGCAGTGCTCTTTTTTATTTTTGAGATTATAATGTAATTGCAATATATCTTCTTTCCCTTTCATGGACTCTTTTCACTAATTGTCATTACACACACACACACACACACACACACACACACACACACACACACAAACACATGCATACATATATGTATACATATTCTAAATATATTCTTCTCATTCCCTATAGTATTAAGTTACCTGATGTATGGTTTCAGGGCTGAGCATTTTATTGAATAACCAATTAATTGGTGAGTTCTTCTCTGGGCAAGACAATTTCTCCTGCTCTCAGCATTCCTTAGTAGCTCATAATTCTCTGTGTAGGATTGAGGTGTTGTTCTTGTCAGATCATTTTGGCAGTCGTACCTGTGTGAGATTTAATGATTATAGCTTCTAGCATGAATAGGAGACACACTTTCACAGCAAACTCCATGATATTCTGGCTATTACAATCTTTTTCCTCTTTTCTGCCAAGTTCCTTGAGCCTTGGGTGTGGTAGTATTTTGTAGATGTATTCATTGTGACTGGACTGTAACCACTTTCTATTTTGATTGGGTATGGTTTTCTGCAATCATGTCTTTTTGTTGCAAAGTTCCTTGACAAGGAATTAAGATCAGTGATCTGTGGGTATAAGTACAAATGTTGGAAGAAAAAGTCTATGTTCCTGTTCCCTTTGGTGCATTGGTTGTAGTATAGATATCCTGTACTATACAGACATTTTTCTTCCTGTCAATGAGATACTTTGCCCTAGTAGTACTGCCTTGTAGGCCCCCCAGTGTATGAGGAGGCTCTTGGTCCTCATATGACTGCTGAACTGGGGTGGGGGACTGTTATGTAGGAACACTCCACTCCAGAGGAGTGGGATGGAAGGGATAGGGGGTAGAGAGTGAGAAATGGGACTGGGAACGGTCAAAAGAGGACACTATGATGGAGATGTAACCTGAAGCAATAAATAAATAAATTTTAAAAAAATGATGCAGATGGATTTGGGTTTTAAAAACATGTTTAACCAGAAAGAGATGGGCAATGTCACACACTTTGCAGAAGAGCACAGTAGGAACCACATGGCTAACTTAGTAGTTTGTGTAAAGCACAGAGAGAAGAATCATCCAAAATAAAGTGTCTAACTCTTAAAAAAAAAAGAACAAATGTTGGTATTGTTTATAGGGATTATGCTATAGTTTTAATAAAGTACTGGTTGTAGGTTCTCTTCCAATAACTATGACTTCACTAGCACTGAGCAGAAAAACTATGTTCCTAGTATTAGACACAATTGGGAAGGTTTTAAGTCTAATTAGAGACCTGTTGGTTATAGTAATAGTACTCAACATCTTCTATGTGTTAAATAGTTAATACTCCCAGTATCAGGAGTAGAAATATACCATTTGTAATGTTTAATTTATATATGTGGTACTTGTTTCACAAACAGGTGACTTGCAAAGGACTCTCGGCTGGTTTTTTTTTTTTTTTTGGTCCTATTATACATTATTTATTTTGGTGTTTATTTATTACTTCAATTTACAACTGCATCACAGTCCCCTCCCTCCACCCTTCTTGGGCTCACCCTTTCACATCCCACCCTCTCCCTTCTCCCACCTATCCTACTCCTCCAGTGTGGATTGCCCTACATAACAACCCCCTTTATTTCAGCAGTTTATGAGGGGTAAGAGCTTCCTCTTGCACTGGGAGCCTACATGGCAGCTCCACTAGGGCAAAGTATCCCACTAACAAATAGCAGGGTATATGTTCCTGTTCCTTTCAGTCTGTTGGTTGTAGGGTAGTTATTCTGTACTACTCAGCCATCAGAAACAAGGAATTCACACAATGGGCTGCCAAATGATGGAACTAGAGAAGCTCATGCTGAGTGAGCTAACCCAGACCCAGAAAGATGCACATGGCATCTATTCACTCATAACTGGATTTTAGCCATAGAGTACAGGATAACTATCCTACCACCAACAGACTAAAAGGGCTCTAGGCTTTTAAGAGATAGACCAGGAAGTGAAGCACACTCAAGTAGTTCAGTTCTAGTCCCTGTGTGCTTAATACAAAACAGACATGGCTGACTAGCCCTCACACAGTTAGTATTTTATCCAAGAGTATGCTGCAAAGTTGTTTTTAATCAGCATTTGTAACATCCAGCAAATATTCATTATATAGCAACCATAATGGTAACAGCAGAATTTACAAAAGGAAAGATAAAAGCCAACAGTTCTGCTACCTGTTGTATTTTCCTCCTAAACCATTGTTTCATCAATCTTGATAGGAACTCAGGGCCGGTCCTATATGGAAGATAATTGCACACATGTAGAAGTGAAATGCAGAGAAACTTAGTGATTATTATAAAATTCTTTTGCAACCAAGAAATATTTAAGCTGGGAATATAATGGAAGTTATTCCAAGGTGTTTCCTAAAACGTGACCTACTTTGTAACAGCTGAAGGTGAGATTCCTCCAGTAGACTGACAATGGGACAAGCATGAAACTACAACTTAAAAATAATTTTGATGCAGATTTTGAACTAACAATTATGTCTGCTGTAGATGACATGTAAAGCTCATAGTATGTTGAATATAATAAAGACATAAGGGAAGGAATAAAATAAAACAAATATTCAACCATGATTACAATAACTTAATTCTTGATGAGACTTTGATCCTTCTTGTTGTCCAGTTGTAAGTAAGCCCACTGTTAGGACCTCATTTTGATTTTGAATCCAGTTAGAAATATTTACCTTTTGAAAAGAAATAGACAAGCATTGGGTCATAGCAAAACATGTCTGATTTTCTGGTTTTGGAAATGCCCCACAATAGGTTTTATGCTCATTTCCAAGTGGAACATATTATATTAGAATTGGCAGTTTGTTTTCTTGGGGGACAGATTGGGTGCCTGCTTTGAATTTGTTTTGTCATTTGGGAGGAAAAGACTTTCTTCTGGCTTTACCTCATGTTCTATTCCTATTCCTGGGAGACTCTAATGATGAATCAGAGTGATTAAAAAAATATTGGTATTTGTAGAAAAGTTCTTCCACTGCTTGGTGCATAACCACCTTTGAGAAGAAACTCTAGGTAGATTTATATTCCTTATTAAAGGATGCTGCAAATGACTGCTTTCAAACATTTCTCCTATATGTGGAACAGTGCTTTGCCACTGTACAGCAGATAGGAAAAAGGAGTTTCTGATCCCCTGAAACTGTATTTCATACTTGCTGCAGTAAATGATAGGAACATTTTCACAAAAACAGTTGGGTCATTTTTAAAGTGTCAGGTCTTAGCTCTCTCAGGATTCTTAACTGAAAGAGAACATTCATATTTCTTTTGTTTCTCCAAATAACAATAATAAAAGGAAACTAAAATAATAAAACAGACCCTTCACGTCTCTAGTCCATTGCCAAATTTAATTCAAAACAGTCAGTATTAATTCAAGCCTCAGGCCCACAGGAAAGATAACAGATGCCAGACTTCTCTCTTGCATTTGATTTTCTCATGTTCTGTCAAGGTTTGCTCAATCTACTTAGTCTAGATCCCAGCCTCAGGCATGTCTGTGTGCTGGCTTCATGTCTGTCATCATGCTTTGCACTCCTCAAGAAAAGATAGTTTTATATTATTAAGAAACCACAACAAACTGTACCATGACAAGGAAAAGGTTGTTTCTGGGAATCACCACCACATGCACAAAATTGATTTTTATCATTTTGTGCTGAAATAATAAAAGCTTCTTGAAACGTATTGTGGGATCCCTCCTTTAGAGTTCCTGGTATGAAAGGGATGTTTACAGAATGTTCCTTCCTCTGAAAGGTCCTGTGAGACAGAAAGTACACAAATTGCTCAATTATTGTGAATCCCACATAGGAAAAACTAGAGAGCACCAGATAGATGTCATAATACTATTACAAACAACAGTTACAAAGCGTGCAGTCACTTGATTTTTGCATGCATAAGGAATACTGTGGGGCTGGTGAGGTAGTTCCGTGAGGAAAAGTGCTTGTCACAAAGCCTAAAGGCCCGAGTCCAACACCAGAATCCACACACAAATGGAAGCAGGGGACCAATTCTGCAATGTTGCCATTTTACCCCTTACTTACCGTGGCACATATGTGTCAACATACAAATGCCATACACATAAGAATAATAAATTAAAATTTCACACTAACTATATTTTAGTGAATTTTCTATGTACTTCATAGAAGCAGTTGTTGCTCAACACGATTTGCATGAATTATCTAAAATTATATTCATGACTGTTCACATTTGGAAGCTCTCATTTTCAGAGGGGAAAAGTAATATTTAGGAAGTGCAAAGTACTTTTCAGGCTTGGCAGCTGGTGAGGCTAAGAGTCTGTTGAACAGTGGAGATTCATGTGGTAGAAATGCTTATCTTATTTCCACTAAATTATGATAGAAATGTACTTTATCCCAATTGTTTGAAAATATTTGTTTTAAAATGTTATAACTATCCCAATAATTAGAATGCAGAGACAGACACATAGGATTTGGAAGGACCTAAGTTTAAAAGCTACTTACAAAAGGCCTACTCAATACAAACAAATTGTCCTTTGAGATCTCAAAATATATACACTAAAGCTTGTTTAGCTCCAAAATAACAAAATAATTTCTTCTTTAATCCAGATTGAAAGATAATACTTTATATATTGTCAAAAAAAACAAATTTGCTTCAGGAGAAATGTTACCTAACCACCCCCCCCCAAAAAAAAAGGGTAATTGTCCCAGAGTTAGGATTAGGGCAGGGCTCTGTTCTTATCTTTCCAGGAGATTCAAAGCATCCATTCAAGGAACCCAGGGACAACTGGACAATTGAAACTTCAACAGAAAACAGAATCAGACACCAAAGAAGACGAGTGGCCCAGATGATCCAGCCTTACAGACTCCCTCAATAGCTGTTTCCATCAAAAGTCTACAACCACAACAACTCAAAATCCCTAAGATCGTTCAGCTCTACACACTGCCCCAGCCAGAACTTCAGTAAAGCCTAGAAGATCAGCTTCTGCCTACAAACTCCTTAGGTCATCTAAACAGCTGAGCACAAAAGGACTGAACATAAAAGGATTGTACTAACATTTTTAACCATTTTTCCATTCTAGTTTGGGCCCCAAACAGGTTTACTACGACCCAAATCAGCAGGAAGTCCTTTAAAGAGAGCGATGTCCCATGCCCAGAGGCTGGGGAGGGTGTTTCTCCACCCCCCCTTCTGGTTATTTGAAAGATAACTGAAAACTTTGTTATTTAGGAGAAGAGACTATAAGATGTTAAATGGTCTTGTTAAATGGGTTTTGGAGGTTAGACCCAGGGACTTCCTTCTTTTCCTTTTCTGTATCCTTCTTTCTCTCCTATGTAGGAGTGCACAGACTTGAGAAAAATGGGACATAGACATAGTATGGGAAGGACCAAGAAGAAGGGACAGATTATTGAATATGCCCTTATACCTTTGTATATTGATACAAAATTTGTATTATATTTGGCTAAAGTGGTATTGACCATTGTATATTGTGCAAAATTAAGATTGTTTTGGACTACATCGGTATTGATCTTTGTATATTGATACAAAATTAAGATTATAGTTGGCCACAATGGTATTGACCCTTGTATATTGATGTAATATTAAGATTGTATTGGGCTACATAGGCATTGATCTTTGTATATTGATACAAAATTAAGAGTATATTTAGCCACATTGGAATAGATCTTTGTATATTGATACAAAATTAAAGGTAACACTTCCTAAAAGAAAAATAAATAAATAAAAAATAAAATGTTATAACTTACAGTGAGCAAGATTGATATATATTAGTGTAAGTACAGTTCTATCCTTCAGATAGATACATAAAACTCTGATTGTAGTATATATATACTCCGTCTTCAGTGTTCTAAATTTATTGTAAGACAATTGAAACTGTTACATTTGATCGATCAGTTGGCTGCTTGGTTGTTTGCACATGTGGAAGTGTCCTTGCCCTTGCTGTTGCATGTGGAAACAAGAGGTTGATGTTGGGAGGTCTTCTTCCACTTCCTCAATAACTTCACTCCATCTTGTTTTAGATAGTGTCTGGCACTGAAACTTGCTTCTACAATTTTGACTAGACTGGCTCCAGCAAGCTCCCAGAATTTATCTGCCTCAGACCCTACGCACTGACATTATAGTGACATGACCTGTGCAGTTATGGGTGGCTTTTCACATGGTACCAAGACCTGAACTCATGTTCTTATGCTTGCCTTTTTCTCACTAAGTCCTCTCCCCAGGCCACAAATTGTTATATGTTTATAATTCCAACATGTGGTTACTGAGGGAAACATTTTATTTTATATTTTTAAATGTTAAATGACATAGGCCTAGGTTCTGGCTATTTGAATAGTCAACAGTCTTTCCAATTCATTTTTCTAATATGCCAACCAAATAGCTCATTTTACAAAGTAAAATTAGTGTTATATCATATTAGTCATTAAATATAAAATATAAATCTTCTGGGATGGATTATTACATAATGAGAATTAGTATTGATAGTTATTTTTATATATTTTGAATAAATGAAGCACTAATTTTACAAAATGATCATCTTATAAATTGTAAAGGGACATAAATACTCTCCATATATTAATATGGAGGTGATTAATAGTTCCATTAAACTACATAAAATAAAGTGTTAAAATAAATGTCTTTATGCTCAGTTTCTAAATTTTCTTATACCTGTCATTAAAATTAAGTATGGAAGGAAATATGTAGCGATATTAGAAATTGAGGTCAATTAGGGACTCGTTATGAAGGAACAGTGAAATTGATTTGCAACTGTATCTTTTGGGGCTTCTACTTTCTAATGTTAATAATAAAATCTTAAATCTGACAAGCGGACCCATTAAAGTACTTCACAGGGAGGGAGGGTTATTCATTACTTTAGAAATGTACTATCTGGAATGTATTCCCTTCTGCTGGTAAGATTTGTCATGTCCAGGAGATTAATGACATTTAATGAAAATGAGTTGGCTGACATCACTTACAGCGATCCACAGTATCAGCAGATATATGTGCCATAGTGTTTCTCTTTTAGTCTTTTAAAATACAGTTATTCTAGAAAGTGTTAATGTTAGACAATTGGTGCTGTCTGTCGTGCACAATGTTTCCTCTAGATGAAATCAGTGGAACGTGATACTATGATAAAAACAGTCCTCAGGGTGAATGTTCAACTTACTGGTTGACATAAAAATATCACATGCAAGTCTAATGAAATAATCAGCAGAGGACCAAAAGAGCCTGAGTAAACCAAATGCATTTAGGACACTTCCAGGCAGTACAAAAGTTTCTGTAAGTCTACAAGTGTGTCCAAATATGATAGCTTCTATAAAGTGAATACTCTCACAGCATGTCCACCAACTCATAGAGCACTAATATATGTAGGTCCAATCTGCACAGTAGAACAGTCAGCAGGTTAAAATGACATTTAGTTACTGATTCAGTTCTGTGGTTGGAAATCAACCACACTCTAGAGAGACTGATATTACGATATAGGATTGGGTGCTCTCGTCTGCGATTTGGAGCTCTCTTGCAACCTCCCTGCCTATCTGCATCACCTACTTTGCTATACAATGACCAAATTCATCTTAAAATCATCAGTGTTATATTGAAACTTTGAAGTGGTTTAGTCACTCTGACTTCCTCTTCTGAATTTTAAGGGCTTATGTGATTACAGTAGATTTTCCTAGGTAATCCAGAATTATCTATTTTAGTGACTACTGGCTAGCAATTTTAATTCCATGTGCAAAATCTCTTGTTACATAAGCAAATGTGACCAGGGAAATAGCACCAGAAGGCAGAGCATATTTGAGTGTGGTTCCTTCCATACTATAGAGCAATAGTAATAAAAACAAAATGATATTGATATAGAAACAAATCATTTGATCAATGGAATCAAATTGAAAATCCAGAAATAAACTAACACACCTCTGATCACTTAATTTTTTGACAAAAAAAACAAAACCATACAAAGGAAAAAGGACAGCATCTTCAACAAATTGTGCTTGTCTAACTGGATGTCTACCTATAAAAGAATGCAAATAGACCCATATTTATCACTTTGCACAAAATTAAAACTAAATGGATCAAAGACCTTAACATAAAGCCCAACACACTAAATCTAATAGAAGAAAAAGTGGGGAAAATCTCAAACTCATTGGCACAGGCGACAACTTCCTGAACAGAACACCAATAGCTCAGGCTCTAAGACCAACAATCAATAAATGGGACCTCATGAAATAGAAAACCTTCTATAAGGCAAAGGACACTGTCACTAGAACAAAACTGTAACTTACAGATTGAAAAAAGATCTTTACCAACCCCACATTTGGCAGAGGGCTAATATCCAAATTTATAAAGAACTAAAGAAATTAAACACCAAGAAACCAAATAATTCAATCAAAAAAATGGGGAAGAGAACTATACTAAGAATTCACAAAAGAAGAATCTCTAATGGCTGAGAAACACTTGAAGAAATCCTCAGCATCATTAAACATCAGAGAAATGCAACTCAAGATGACTCTGAGATTCCATCTCACACCTGTCAGAATGGCTAAGATAAAAAACTCAAATGACAGCACATGCTGGCGAGGTTGAGGAGAAAGGGGAACACTCCTCCATTACTGGTGGGACTGCAAACTTGTACAACCACTATGGAAATCAATCTGGCGATATCTTAGAAAACTTGGATAGCTGTACCTCAAAACCCAGCCATACCACTCCTGGCTATACCTCCAAACAATTCCTCATCAAACCACAAGAACAACTCCTCAACTGTGTTCATGGCATCTTTATTTATAATATCTAAAACTGTAAACAACCCAGGTGTCCCTCAACCAATAAATGAATTAAAAAAAAATTGTGGTAGATTTACACAATGGACTACTACTCGGCCATCAGAAACAAGGAAATCATGCAATTTGCTGCCAAATAGATGGAACTAGAAAAAGGCATCCTGACTGAGCTAAACCAGACCCAGAAAGATACACATTGCATGTATTCTTTTATAACTGAATTTTAGCCATAAAGTACAGGATAACTATCCTACAACCCAGACTGAAAGGAACAGGAACATAGACTTTGTTACTTGTTAGTGGGACACTTTGTCCTAGTGGAAGTGCCATGAAGGCTCCCAGTTCAGGAGGAAGCTCTTGGCCCTCATATAGCTGTGGAACTGAAGGCATCTGATATGTAGAGCACCCCACACTGGAGGAGTAAGATAGGTGGGAGAAGGGAGAGAGGGTAGAGGGTGAGAGAGTGGGTCTGAGAGGGGTGGCAGAGGGGGACTGTGATAAAATTGTAAGTGGAAGTAATAAACACACAAAAAAGAAAGGCTCTGTATTTTATAGATCATGATAATCTATATTATCCGTGATTCTGACTGTGATTCCAGATTATCCTATAGGAAGTGAAAACCAAGGTGAGTTTGGTAATTCTATGTTAATCATCCCAGCCAGAAATATGCACATAAAATCATCACCATCCTAAGGTAAAGACTTAGTTAGTCAAAGAAACTGAGATTACTTGTTGTCCCCTCTAACTTTTCCATTTTAATGACTTATTAAGGTTACTTAAACTTTTATATTTTACCATTTCATAAAAGAACAAATTAAGATTGAGAATCAATTTCAATGTCTGAATTCTAATTTTACTAGGCTGACGCTCATCTGAGTCTTTCTTATTCATATACATTTCTTTTTAGTATAAAGAGGCACCTGAGCTGCAAGTTTGTAATCCCAGAACTCAGGAGGATGAGGGAAAAGAAACAATATTACATACAGAGACATTGTCACAAAAGAAATATGCAACAATAACAAAAACAAAATGAAGAACATCCATGAGTGATATCATGAGAAATAATGGGACTTTCATCATATTATGTTGAAATTCTAAATAAAATGGTCTGTGTTCATGTAATTCCAATTCATTATTTATTGGGTTGGAGATGCCAACCAGACTCTGAGGTGAACAGCTCCTTCTATGTGTCCCCACAAATTCTCTTGTTTTTCTTCATACTTCATACTGAAAAAGAAAACTTGATTCAGGTCTGAACTTAGCATTTGTAACTTCTGTTCCTGCCCATTAATCAGAATCCAGTAACAGGTTATATCAACTGCATGGAATTTGGGGAATTAGAATCTTGATAAGAAAAGAAGATATAAACTTAATTTTCTATCTATCTATCAACTATTTTGCAGCTCATACTATCATAATCTCTTATAATTTTCTGGTTCTCTTCCATCAACTCTGTTCTTGCTTCAGAAAATAATTCTTCTCAGCCCTTGGAAATCTATCATAACTGTGTCTGTTTACCTGGAGTAGATGGTCCTCCACCTTCGGACATTTGTTACATGATATGCATACTATGATTACATCCCAGGAGTTTTAATATCTTTGATTCTCTTGTCCTAAAATAAAATACTTTGTTTATATTTATGTCTCTAACATGTGGTGTAAGACCTAGATATCAATATTGTGAGTGAATGAATTAATGCTAAGATGTATTGGGGGTGGATTTTAACAAGCATTGGCCTGAATTGTGCAATCTTACCCCATCTAAGCTAGCTGTTAATTCTATTTCTCAAATATGACCACATATATACATATGTCCCTTTGGACTGCCATTCTCCATGCTATGTTGATTTTCCAGACCACGTGGAATGAGGTTCTTTTCTCTAAACTGTGGCATGTGTCCTCCTTCTTCCTGCTCCTGGGTTCTTCTTCCCATCAACTTCTCTGCTTCAGAAGCCTGTGCACCTTAGTCCTGCCTGTCTCTCTCTTTGCCCAATCTCAGGCCTCAGCATTTATTTAACCAAACAGAGACAATGTAAGTAGCAGATAGCAAGCAGGACCAATTAAGTAACATTTAGAATGCTTAACATCACCCCATCAATTCCCTCTTTTTGCCTAATAAAAAGGCTAATTTTTTTAACTCATATAGTAAAAACAGTAAGAACAAATATTAAACAATTAAGAAAACCATATATAAAAGACATACATATAATGTTTAGCCTATTTGTAACAGACAATCTTGAAGAAAAAAAATCATCTATCCATCTTTGTGTGTCTAAAGTTCTGAACCTAAATATTTTCTATCACATTCTATATTTATGAATACTAAGATTTTTTTAACTGTCAGTTTTCTCTGGATTTAGGGTAGAATGATGACAGAACATATTTCTTTGCATTTATTTTTCATCATTTATATAAACACATGATTTGAATGAAATATGTGAAGCAAGAACAACTTGATTTTAATGAATCTTAAAAATACTATGGAGTCCTTGTAAGCACCTGACTGGAGAAAACAACTTTGCAACTGAACTGACAATTAATCATTGCTTAGTATTGATAAAGGTCTATCCTTGTGGCTAATGTTGTTGGTGGTTTGATAAATTAGTGATTGCATAAGCAAATGAATAAAGGCATTGCCATATTTTAGTCTTCTCATTAGGTCAAATACTTTAGATTCCACTTGGAGAGAATACTAGTTTTAAAATTTAAAGAAGCTATTGCTGAGTAATATGAGAAATAGGTCATTGTTACTAAAGTATTAAATAACAAAATATACTAATGAATTTAATAGTTTCTTTAGTTATGAAAGAATGATAAGAACAACGATTTCAAGAACACATTGGTAAATATAATGTACTATAAAACACTATCACTTTTTAAAGTTTAAAGTGAATACTGAGGTGCCTGGAATGCTATGATGGCATTTTATATAAATTTGTAAACTGAAGTCAATACTCCATAGCTTGAAATTGTGAAAATAGAATTTGCTTGCTAGGTTTTTTTTTTTTTTTACTCTAATTCATTGTATCTTGCATACTGAATTGTACATAGTCCTGAAGCTTAGAATACCAATTTAATCCTGAATTGTTAAGGGTAAGGAGCATTACATATTTGAAGTTTGAATTGTCATTGCCTTTAGGTAAAAAGAGGTCTTTTATTAGAAGATCATTTACTTTTTATAGTTTGGGAATATTTTCATGAG
The DNA here is from genome assembly GCA_907164525.1 of Lophiomys imhausi. Classification (NCBI taxonomy): domain Eukaryota; kingdom Metazoa; phylum Chordata; class Mammalia; order Rodentia; family Muridae; genus Lophiomys; species Lophiomys imhausi. Next base: position 28,170,198 of record CAJQZJ010001826.1, on the reverse strand, counting down.
ATTTGCTTGTATATCTTCATAGTTGTAATCATGGCTTTCAGATCAAGAAGTAGGTTTGATGAAGTTAATCAGCTTAATAGTGCAGTTACCAAGAGCAAAAGTGGTGACAGGGACACAAACATGTATTAGGTAAAGGTAATTTAACAAATGATGATCTTATAGTTCATCCAAAGAATGTAAATATAAATTCTATCACTGCCACACTAGAATGGTAGAAGCCTAGGCACATCAATACATCATAATTATATTTTCATTCTCTGGAACAACCCCCCCCCCATCATGTTGCTATGCTAATCATGTTGACATCATGCTTGCTGTCTCCAATTCTCATCCTCATGTACAGCAAATATTAAAATTACACACTTCCAGGACCTGCTTGGTTAAATATGTTTTGGCCATTTAGATTTGCATCTATCATTTTTAAAAAAGAATATTAAGTCAGTTATTTTGTAGAACTCTTTTTTTTTCTTTTTTTCCTTTATTTTTATTTCTTCAAGTTATATCTCAATTGCAGTCACCTCCCTATTCCCCTCTCCAGTCTCACCCTCCCACCCTCAACCCCCTATCCTCTTCACTTTTTTTTAAGTTTAAGGTATACCATATTTCCCCCTAGAGTTTCCCCTTTCAATCCAACAAATGGCTGTTTCTCTTATAATAATAAATACAATACAAAACAACAGAGTTAATTAGGCCACAGTAATGAGGGTTATATGGCTCAGCATACATTCCCAATTTCCAGTCCATATGTATTTGGCATCTGACTTTAACATTCTACTATCTAACCATCTCCATGAGTTTAAAGTTCTATATCTAACTCAACATTCATACTAACTTGCAACACAATTTTAAAAGCATCTTCTTAGATCTATAACACTCTCTTGACTCCTAAACAACACAAAATTTAATTATGAGATTCCAGCTATCTGTTCTTCAACCACCTCATAGACCTGAGAGGAATAAATTTATCTGATTTTATAGGAAGTACAGGGCCTGCAGCTTCCAAAACTAAGAAATGACATACCAGTGGCTGCCTCGACAGTTCCCATTTTCTCTCCATACATTACAGCATCGATCTTCAGTCGTTTGGCCCTGTTTCTCTGACAGACATTGACTGTAGAGCAGGGGTTATGAAGGACTTGCCTACCCTGTCTTGGCAGAACTAGGCTGTCGACTTACCTGCTTCCAGGTTTTGTCCTTTTTGGACAGCATTCTGTCTACAGTTGGAGCAAGGGGCTTTTCCTAACAAGAGATAGGCTTGAGACTAATTCAATCATTTCCTACTGGAGATTCTTCGATGCTCATCTTCTACTTGGAGTAGAATAGGGGGGTGCTGTCAGGAGTTGATGTATCTTGATATAAAAAAATCTAAAGTTACGAAAACATCTTTGAATGCCATATTCTGTAGATCTCTTGAGGTTTTTTTGTTTTGTTTTGTTTTTTTTTTTTGGTTTTTTCGAGACAGGGTTTCTCTGTGTAGCCCTGGCTATCCTGGACTCACTTTTGTAGACCAGGCTGGCCTCGAACTCACAAAGATCCACCTGCCTCTGCCTCCCGAGTGCTGGGATTAAAGGCGTGCGCCACCACCGCCCAGCTCTTGAGGTTTTTGAAGAGGCCCTATCTATCTCTTATATTAGGGTAAGCAGATGTTGCTTGTCTCTTAGCAGCTTTATTTCTTCTTAGCTTAGAAAATAACTATAATAGGCTGTCACAGTACCTAACAAAATGACCGGCTTGCATAACTATTAGTTTTCATTTCTTAACTATCCTAAACAGATTATGACAATTAGTAGTAAAAGGCCGAAACATCACATTTCACTTCTTTTCATTACCTCCTAACCCTTCCATCCCATTTCTCTGGGGTGGGGTGTCCTTATGTAATAGTCCCTCATCTCAGTTGAGAGGTCGGATGAGGGCCAAGAGCCTCCTCATTCATTGGGGGTCTAGGAGGGAGTACCACCAGTGAAAAGTGTCTCATTGTCTGGGAGAGAGAACTAAAAACCAAAAAACAAAAAAAAACCAAACAAATAAGCAGACAAATAGATAAAAAAGACTAAAAAATATAAAAAATAAAAAATAAAAAGTCTATGTCCAAGTTCCCTTTGGTGTGTTAGTTGTAGTATCGATACCTTCTACTATATAGCTAAAATCCTACTATAAGTGAATAGATGCCATATGCATCCTTCTGAGTCTGGGTTAGCTCACTCAAGATGAACTTTTCTAGTTCCATCCATTTGGCGGCAAATTGCATAATTTCATTGTTCCTGATAGCTGAATAATATTCCATTGTGTAGATGTACCACAGTTTTTTAGCCCATTCTTCAGTTGAGGGACACCTAGGTTGTTTCCAGTTTCTAGCTATTGCAAATAAGGCTGCTATAAACATAGATGAAGAAACTTCCTTATGATTCCGTGAGGAGTCATTTGGGTGTATACCCAGAAGTGGTATGTCTGGGCCCTGAGGCAAAGCTATTTCAAGTTTTCTAAGATTTCACCAGACTGACCTCCATAGTGGTTGCACAAGCCTGCATTCCCACCAGCAATGGAGTAGGGTACCCCTTTCTCCACACCCTTGCCAGCATGTGATGTTACATGCTGGCAAGGGTGTGGAGGATAGCTTTTGATCTTAGCCATTCTGACAGGTGTGAGATGGAATCTCAGAGTCATCTTGAGTTGCATTTCTCCAATGATTAAGGATGTTGAGCGTTTCTTCAAGTGTTCTCAATTTCATAAGGAACAACAAAAAGCCCAGAATAGCTAAATCAATCCTGTACAATAAAAAAAAAAAAAAAAAAAAAAACATCTGGGGGTATCACCATCCCAGATTTCACACTGTACTACAGAGCAATAGTTGTAATAACAGCATGGTATTGGTATAGAAACAGACCAGTAGATCAATGGAATCGAATTGAAGATCCAGAAATAGACCCACACACTTATGGCCACCTAATTTTTGACAAAGAAGCCAAAATGGCACAATGGAAGAAGGACAGCATCTTCAACAAATGGTGCTAGTCCAAATGGATGTCCACTTGTAAAAGAATGAAATTAGACCCATACTTATCACCTTGTACAAAACTTAAGTCCAAGTGGATCAAAGACCTTAACATAAGGCCGGTCACACTAAATCTACTAGAAGAAAAAGTGGGAGAAACCCTCGAACTCATTGGCACAGGCGACAACTTCCTGAACAGAACACCAGCAGCTCAGGACCTGAGATCAACAATCAATAAATGGGACCTCATGAAACTGAAAAGCTTCTGTAAGGCAAAGGACACTGTCATTCGAACAAAACGGCAGCCTACAGACTGGGAGAATATCTTCACCAACCCCACATCTGACAGAGGGCTAATATCCAAAATCTACAAAGAACTCAAGAAATTAAATGCCAAGAAACCAAATAATCCAATCAAAAAATGGGGGACAGAGCTAAATAGAGAATTCACACAGAACGAATCCCTAATTGTAGATCTCTTTTATACTACATCTTCACATAAACAGTAAATAACAATAATAACATAATTTAGAAATAATATACACCCATTGTCCTTCAATTAATATTTTATTAATATGAATATTGAGAAGAACTACTTCAAGGATCAAATTGTGAGATAAAGTATTATGGCATTCAGTTTCTTTGCCCTCCCACTAAATTATACATTCTTAGGTTTACATTTGGATTATCTTCTTTTTCTGTTAAATGACATGAAGAATTAATTATATTATAATCACTTTGTTAGGCAAAATACTTACTCTTTCACAAAGTAGTTCATTTCAATTCAATTCTTCAACTGAGGGATGTCAAATAAAATCCCTGCATTGGAGAGGTTATGCTAAGTAAAATACTAACACAAAACTGAATGACTTTAGAAGTAATGACAGTTTCTCCCTCACTATTTTGCATGTTTACATTGAGCACTTGACTAAGTATAAGGTCCTTCGGGTCACAGTTGGCTTAGTCATGCATCAGTGAAGCCAACAAGACACTCCAGGGTCTGGCTGTTTGGGAAACCTTAGCTGGAAAACCTCACTTCTGTTCCATGCATATCCTCAGCTTCCAGAAGCCTGCATTAAGCTTTTTATTTATTTTATTTTTTGATACTTAAAGGTTAGAATCGTTGTCAAGAGGATGCAAAAGTGAGAATATCTTGGGGAGCCAACAATGAACATAATACGAGACTTCAGCCATGTCCCATTTACTGACCACAGAAACATCAAACCTAATTCAGAAGACAGATTTAATCTTCACTTCCTGTCAGGAGGTGCTCCAATGCCTTATTGCAAAGAGATAAATATTTATAGAGAATGAAGAAACTGAAAACATTCTTCAAAATTACATACCATAATGCCCATTTTCCAGATAAGGATAGAGTTAAACTTTAGATTGATAATTTGCAGTCATTATATCATGGTGCAACAACCATCTATACAAATTCATTTTGTTCTAAGTAAAAACCATTCATTATCACTCCTACCATATTCTCAATCTTCTCCCTCCTTCTTTGACAGATTATATATGTATGTATGTTTATGAAGTAATCAATACCTATTTATCTGTTTATCCTCAGAAATTTAAAATTGATCAGTGTCTCAAATGTATTCTTTGTCTCCTTAATTAAGCAATTTAAATTCAGGGTGTGATAGGAAAGCAATATGAAACAATATATGCCTTCAATCAAGGTCTCACAAAAAATATGGTTTTCTCATTGCTCTTTCTTGAATGGCTATACCAAGAGACAAGGAGAATCAGGAGGGGTGGAGACAAACAGCAATATAAAGTGCTTTAATAAACAACTGAGCATTACATAAAGACAGTAATATGAGGTGGGAATATTGTCTATATCACAAAAATTTTTTCCAATAACAGGTTGAGTTATTTATATCATATTTGTATTTAGGGTGTATTATAAATAGTCTATAGATGTTTATTTGCATACACATGCATGTGTGTGTATATGTGCATGTGTGTGTATGTGTACTTGTGCACAAGTTTTTAAGCATCTACAGAGTTTGATATCTACAAAAGTGAATTGAGACGAATCCCACAGATAACAAGGAATTATTGTAATTTTTCTTATAGTTAAAGCAAATTTGACAGTCTGTGTATAATTGAATACAAACCCATAGTACAAAATATTTTATGTTTGCCTGTCAATCACTCTCTTTTTCTCTGTTTCTTTCCCATATACTTAAGTAGTCCAGGATTAGTCACAAAAGAAAGAGAGAAAACACTATGTATGAACAAGACTGGAAATTGATATTTACTTGCCTTTTCATGAAAATAAGAAAAGCAAGGATTTTTGGCAGTAGATTTACCTGAGTCTTTCCAAGTCAAGGAGAAAGAAACAATAAAATACAAAAATCAAAAAGCATAAATGTCCTCCAGTGCATACAAATTAAATTGCCTGCCCTTATTTTCAGATTTCCTGGACTTACTGCCTAGCTTTCTCTGGCATTTGTATCTCCCAGCTGTGAGCAACTGATTTCTTCTGGAGAATGTGATGGAATTCTCAGTGGTATTTCAATTCTATCTCATGAGCCATTTATCACTTTTTTATTGCTTTGTTTTTGTTTGTATTATTTCAATTGCTGGTTTGTCTTGATCTACATTTCTGGGATACTCAAGTGAGTTTTGGCCACATTTCCAAAAGCAATCTTTATCAAGAAATAGCTCTTTTCTCACTTACGTAATGTTCAAAGAAGGCATTGTATACATTTATGCATGGTCTGAAGAAACATTAAAGTTAGACAATTTCTGTTTTAGAGAACAGCTAAGTCAATTTAAGTTTATGGACCAAAATAGGTATCCCAAACCTATATAAGTGTTGAAGAGACATTTTAGAGTATTGTATTAATTCTTTCATAATTGTTCATACAGAATTTCCTTGGAAATGGTAATGTCTTCACTATGCTGATCAAATAGTCTTGATGTTAAGGAAATTCTTTTTAATTTCTTGGAAGGACAAGAGTTGGAATTTAACAACCTGGATAGTAGAGATCCAGCTACATGTACTAAGGTTGGTGTGTCCACTGACAGAGAAAATAATATGAAGATGAATGAAATATGAAGATCATAGTAGAAAACTACACTGATGTGATGATATCTGAACTTATACATAGAGGATGATAAAAATCAGCAATCTATTAGACAAACCCATATGTGAGGGAGGAGTAAAGGTGATACTCTATAAAGTAAAGAGAGGGAGGTGTGGTTGACGAACACTTTTGATGGAGATGTCTGGGAAGATATAAGCCTTTTAGTCTAATTTTTGTAAGACTTAGTAAAAAGCCTGCACTTCAAAGCATGAACAAAATCTACTGATCTATCAAAAGCCTGTGGCAACCAAGGAGCACTGGTTTTTAAATCATTCCCCACCCTAGATTGTTTGTCTTGGTTAATGGATGCATGTGGCTCAGTCTGTACTTGGGAGACATCACTGGTGACACTAAGTTAATAAAGTAGAAGCAGCATTTCTAAACCTGATCCCACACTGAAAATTCTTAGGGTGCTTTAAAAAATTCTGTATAGTCATGCCTGAGACAAATAAAAATTTAAAAAGTTTGTACCAATTTCATATTGAATTATGAGAATAATGTGACTGTGGATATAACAAAATGAAATTTTGGGTGAAAGTATCTGAGTCAGAATTAGAGTGCATGGGTGGGCCTGTTAACAAGAGCGTACAGAACATTCACGTGAATTGTCATTCCCTGGGTAATTGCATTTTAAGTCACATCTAGATATCTTGCTCCTTTTCAAGAACTATGCAAATGACTAAGTGGCTCCTTAACTTTAATTGTAATCCAGAAACATAAAATCACTTTATATTAATTGATAACTTCACTAAACCACTTCAACATTTCATTTGATAGAAGATTTTCTGGTAATGTTAGAGCAGAGAGAAAAGGATAAAGTGAAAACCATATCTAGAACTATCATGCCATTCTTTCTATAAGAATACAGGAAAAATATTTAAACATGGAATAAAACATACACAAATAGATGGATGGACAGATGATAGATAGGTACATAGATCAATGATAGATACATAGATGACAGGTGATTACTGATAGATGATTTATAGATAGATTATAGGTAGGTAATAGATAAATACATGATAAATATAAATAGATAGATGATGGATAGATAGATGATAGATAGCTGATAGATAAATACATGATATAGATAGATACAGAGATAGAGAGATAGATACAGATAGATGATAAATAATTTTTTATTTCAGAAGTGATAGGAATGTATGGCTCTTCTCACATAATTTCTATATACACATGAACTTAATTTGAATTCTCTTTGTTCTTTTCTTTTGAAATAGGATTTTGTCATGTTTCTCTGGCTATCCTCAAAATCTTTATTCTATTTCTCCTCTCAGTCACTGGGATTAGAGCAGTATGCTACCAAACATCTCTAGTGCTTTAGGATAGAGCATTATATAAGTTTTGAGGCATTTTCCCTATTTCTTCTTCTCTTGGTCAGAGTAAAATAAAGAATGATTTGTCTTCCCTTTCTTTGAGGGCTAGAACAGGGATGATGGCAGTCATTGAAGTTAAGAAGAAGGAGATATCCAGGAGCCATACAGGAACCTGGATTCCAAGGAGATAAAAAATAGGAGTACTTCAAAAAGAACTAGCTTCAGGGAGTACCAATGGTGCAGCTAGAAGTAAGGATAGTTTGTTCTTGGAGAATATATAATCTAGTTGGGAAACAGACATTTAAACAGTGAGCACCCAGAAGTATGAGTCACTGCAGACTGCAACACTGGACAATCTATGAGACCGTAACAGTCTTAGTGAAAGAGAGTCTCTTTAAGATGTAATACTTACATCTGTTCATTAACAGAGGATTTGTGAAAGATGATAAAAAGATATGTTCCAGGGAAGGGAAAATAGTGTTTCTTAGTGATGAAACAAAGTTAGTACAAGTGAAAACCTGAAAGAAGCCTTGATTGGCCTGAAAGAAAAGGAAAGCTGTTTCATGAACATAGTGAAAGACTGCAACTGAAGTCAAACGCAGTAGAACTTTGCTCAGGAGTTTGCATTTATTTAAAAAACAGACTTTGGGAAAAAGAGATCAACTTAAAAATTGTAAGTGAGTTATTCAGATTTATATTTCATGAAAAGTATTAGGAATATGGGGTTCAGAAAGTGTCAGACATTGTAGAAAGAGAGATAAATTTTCAAGACTCCTGGAATATGCTAGTGGAGGGTCCAAGTAAAGGGCAAATGAGTTTATATTGTGTAAGTAAAATTTGCTATCTAATGATAATAGAAGGCAGAGTTAAGTCGAGATGAAGCAGAAGTTCTGACGAGTACATGTAGCACATGGACTACTAGATTTTGGAAAAAAAAAAAAAAAAGATTAAAGGACCCCATATCGATACACTAAGTTGGTGAAGAATTTTTCCTGAGTTAGGGAATAATTGAAGAACTAGGTTATTCCTTTGGATGCCTCAACATCATTAATGATTTCTTTAATTGAGTGGCATAATATACATGAAAGGAATAATGAACTGTAAAAATTCCAAATGCAAAGCACCATATAAATAGATGGGCAGAAGAATCAAGAAGAACTTTTGTAATTTTCATTGCCCATAATCTACTGAGTGTAAATAAAATGACTGAATTTTCAAGGATAGCAAATTTGTAATCTTCTTGCAATCTGACTCCAGTTGCATCAGGAACATGATTGGTTGATTTTGGAGTTTGAAGATACTAGAAATGTTCAAAAAGGTCTAAGAAGTATTTAGTTTTGAGTATCAAAATCTACTATATACACCAAGACTAGAAGAATGCTTGAAGAAATGCTCAACATCCTTAATCATCAGAGAAATGGAACTCAAGACAACTCTGAGATTCCATCTCACACCTGTCAGAATGGCTAAGATCAAAAACTAAAATGACAGCACATGCTGGCAAGGTTGTAGAGAAAGGGGAGCAGTACTGAATTACTGGTGGGAATGGAAACTTGTACAACCACTATGGAAATCAGTCTGGTGATATCTTACAAAACTTAGACTAGCTCTACCTCAAGACCCAGCCATACGACTACTGGGTATACATCCATAAGATTCCTCACCAAACCATAAGGACATTTCCTCATCTATGTTCATCTCATCAACTAGCTGCTTCATTTGTAATAGCTAGAAACTTGGAAAAACCCAGATATTCCTCAACAAAAGAATGGATAAAAAAATATGTGGTACATTTACACAATGGAATACTACTCAGCTGTCAGAAACAAGAAAATTATGCAAATTGTTGTCAAATTGATGGAACTATAAAAGCTTATCCTAAATGAACTAACCCAGACCCAGAAAAACGCATATGACATGTATTCACTTGTAACTGGATTTTAGCCATTTAGTACAGGATAACTATCCTATGACCAATAGACCAAAAGGAATAGGAACACAGACTTTGTTATCTGTTATTGGAACACTTTACCAGAGTGGAGTTACTATGTAGGCCCCCAGTGCAAGAGGAATCTCTTAGCCCTATTTTGACAGATGAACTGTGGGGGCTGAGATGTGGGGGTACCCTACACCAGAGGAGCAGGATAGGTGGGAGAGAGGGTAGAGGGTGGAAGAGTGGGATAGAGAAGGATGGAGGGAGGAGGCTTGTGATGGAGATGTAACTTGAAGTAACAAATAAATGTAATTTTAAAAAAGGACAAACATGCTCAGGAATAACTTATACTCTGTGTGAATCTGATCCTGTTGTCTCAACATGCCTGTTTTTGTAAGATATTAGAGAAAAAGTGTCATGCAAGGTCATGTGGTTTAATTTTTGATCATAGCAAAAGGAAACTTCAGAGAAAAATTAGGAAAATATTCTGTAAATTTGCTAGTAATCATTGATATGGTATATAAAGGTAACAACTTTAAAGTAGATATAAGATACTCATTATGGACATGATGCCAAATTCAAATTTAAATGGAAAAAAATCATCATGATGCCATTAACCAAGTGTCTGCCACAGTTTGTTTATTGTAGGTGTTGAATATAAATAACATGAATTTCTAGATAAAAACAATTTGTGAGTCTTTGGAGAGCAAATGTGAAAAGAATTTCAAGAAATAAAGAAAAGACATGAATGTCAGGTAGGTAGTACCTGAATGAAATCTATTTTAAGTTTGAATGGATTTTAGAGCATTCAAGTACTAAAAAACAAACAAACAAAAATGGTCATTCTATAAGGAAATGTAGTTAGGGTTTGTATATTTTAAAGGAGAAACATAATTTATTATAAATAGGTGAAGAATGCCTCTAAGAAAAATTACACCTTGGAAAGAGAGGAAAATGAACAAATGCTACAGTGATGACATGAGTTGTGCTTCGCTGACTAAAGAAACTGAAGGCTTCAATTTATGTACAGAGACCATGGTCTTGAAAGCCAAATCAGATCAACATGAAAAAGGGACTATTTCGGGGGCCCTGTGCATATTCTGCTATTACAGAAAGACAATGGGGTTAGTTAAGACAGCTTCTAAGGCTTCTTAAGAAGTTCCAAATTTACTCTATCAAAACAAGTAATAATAAGGAGGTAATTTTTTAAACAGCTATATCTTGTGTGCCTGTGTGTGTGTGTGTTTGTGTAATGCTTAAGTGAGCCTGATTAGGTATAATCAGAGCCAATAGGAATGGGTAGTGAGTATAAGTAAGAAATTGTCCAATACAATCTTAATTTCGCATTAATATACAATGATCTTTGTATATTGAAACAAAATTAAGATTATATTTGGCCACATTGGTATTGATCTTTATATATTGATACAAAATTAAGGGTAATGATTCTTAAAGGTATTGTACCTAGTAATGCTTAAAAATGAAATGTAAAGTTTTGGCCTCTTGTTACCAACCATCATAAACTGTTTAAGATAATTAAGAAATTGGAACTAATAGTCATGCAAGTGTGTCATTTTGCTAGTTACTATGACAATCTATCACAGTTATTTTCTAAGCTACTCAGAAATCAAGTTGCTAAGAGACAAGCAACATTTGCTTATCTGAATATAAGAGATAGATAGAGCATCTTCAAAAACCTCAAGAGATCTGCAGAATATGGCATTCAAAGATGTTTTCTTAACTTAAGATTTTTTGATATTGAGACATGTCAGCTCCTGACAGCACCCCCTATTCTACTCCAAGTAGAAGATGAGCATCAAAGAATCTCCAGTGGGTGATGGTTGAATTGTGGTAAGCCTTTCTCTTGGCAAGAAAAACCCCTTGCTTCAACTGTAGACAGACTGCTGTCCAAAAAGGACAAAACTTGGAAGCAGGTAAGTCGACAGCCTAGCTCTGCCAAGACAGGGTAGGTAAGTCCTTCATAATTCCTGCTCTACAGTCAATGTCTGTCAGAAAAATGGGGCCAAATGGCTGAAGATTGATGCTGTAATGTATGGAGAGAGAATGGGAACTGTCCAGGCAGCCACTGGTATGTCATTTCTTAGTTTTGGAAGCTGCAGGCCCTGTACTTCCTATATAATCAGATATATTTATCCCTCTCAGGTCTCTGAGGTGGTTGAAGAATAGATAGCTAGAGTCTCATAGTTAAATTTTGAGTTGTTTAGGAATCAATAGGGTGTTCTGGATCTAAGAAGATGTTTTTAAAATTGTGAGGCAAGTTAGTATGAAAGCTGAGTTAGATAGAACTTTAAACTCATGGAGATGGTTAGATAGTAGAATGTTAAAGTCAGGGGTCAAATACATATAGACTGGACATTGGGAATGTATTCTAAGCCATATAACCCTCATAATTGTGGCCTATTTATTTCTGTTGTTTTGTATTGTATTTATAGTTATAAGAGAAAGAACCATTTGTTGGACTGAAAGGGAGAGCTGTTGGGGGGAAAAAGAAACACCTTAAACTAAAAAAAAAAAAAAAAAAAGGTAAGGGGATGGGGGGTTGAGGGGGAGGAGAGTGGAAGGATAGGACTGGAGGGGGGAGTAGGGAGGAGGTTGTGATTGAGATGTAACTTGAAGAATTAAGAAATAAATTATTAAAAAAAGAAATTGTCAAAATACAACTGAAAGAGGATGTGAATAGAAACAGGGGAGGATAAGCCAGAACAGAAGTTACATATAAATGCTTACTGAGTCTTCAAAGGCATGTTGTCAGGAATAGTGGCTTTGAACCTGGTGTCAATTTGCATGACGAGGCTAAGTCTTTTGATATGTGTATTTTATATAGTGCTGTTACTGACCTATTTTAGAGTCTTGCCTGCCCTCTACCTCAAGTTTTTCTTCTGTGGTGTTTTAAAAATGGAAATATACATACTGAATAAGTGGATGTAGTTACTTTACAAAATAACTGAATGGTCCCGAACAACCTAAGTGAAAGAAGCTTATAAATTGAAAACAGCAGGAACTTATAAATAAAAATTCATGGATGGCAAGCTAAAAGTTCTTTTCCTTGACAAATTCTTAAAATTAATGGATAGAAGAGGAAGCATGATATATTTACACATTAGCAAAACATCTGATACTATGTCTGATGATATTTTACTTGCAAATTCATTTTAAATGAGCTTAGATGACAAGAAAATCAGACAGATTAGAACTGAGGAAAGGCTTATAAACAGAAAATAACAAATACTGAGTCTGGTCTTATTTAACATTTTTATTAAATATCTGAATTAGAGGAGTAAATGATATATTAATAGAGATATTAAAATACAGTAAATTTGTAGGATTATAAGGTGTGCAGATTGGAAACTATGAGAAAAAGGAAACATAACCTAAATATAATAAAAATTTAAGCATGAAGAGAAAGAAATAAGAAACACAAATGAAATGTGAATTTTCAGCCTTTTGCTACCAACTGTCATAAACTGTTTAGGATAATTAAGAAATGCAAACTAATAGTCATTCAAGCTTGTCATTTTGTTGGGTTCTATGACAGTCTATCACAGTTATTTTCCAAGCTAATCAGAAATCAAGTTGCTAAGAAACAAGCAACATTTGCTTATCTAAATATAAGAGATAGATAGGGTGTCTTCAAAAACTTCAAGAGATCTGCAGAATTTGGCATTCAAAGATGTTTTCTTAACTTAAGATTTTTTGTTATCGAGAATGTCAGCTCCTGGCAGCACCCCCTATTCTACTCCAAGTAGAAGATGAGCATCGAAGAATCTCCAGTGTGAGATGGTTGAATTAGTGGCAAGCCTATCTCTTGGCATGAAAAACCCCTTGCTTCAAATGTAGACAGAATGCTGTCCAAAAAGGACAAAACTTGGAAGCAGGTAAGTCGACAGCATAGCTCTGCCAGGACAGGGTAGGCAAATCCCTCATAATTCCTGCTCTACAATGAATGTTTGTCAGAGAAACGGGGCCAAACAGCTAAAGATTGATGCTGTAATATATGGAGAGAAAATGGGAACTGTCCAGGCAGCCACTGGTATGTCATTTCTTAGTTTTGGAAGCTGCAGGCCCTGTACTTCCTATATAATCAGAAATATTTATCCCTCTCAGGTCTATGAGGTGGTTGAAGAATAGATATTTAGAGTCTCATAGTTACATTTTGAGTTGTTTAGGAATCAAGAGGGTGTTCTGGATCTAAGAAGATGTTTTTAAAATTGTGAGGCAAGTTAGTATGAAAGCTGAGTTAGTTATAGAACTTTAAACTCATGGAGATGGTTAGATAGTAGAATGTTAAAGTCAGGGGCAAAATACATATGGACTGGACATTGGGAATGTATGCTAAGCCATATAGCTCTCGTAATTGTGGCCTATTTATTTCTGTTGTTTCATATTGTATTTATTGTTATAAGAGAAAGAACCATTTGTTGGACTGAAAAGGGGAGCTGTTGGGTGGGAAAGATATACCTTAAACTCAAAAAAAAAAGGGAAGAGGACGGGGGGTTGAGGGGGAAGAGGGTGGGAGAGTGGGACTGGAGGGCAGAATAGGGAGGGGATTGTGATTGAGGTGTAACTTGAAGAAATAAAAAATATATTAAAAGAAAAAAGAAAAAAAGAAATACAAATGTCAGTAATCAGTCACAGAAATATTCAATGTGTTGGTGGCAAGAGCAAAGAATGAAAGATAAGAGACAGTGTCTAGGTCCTATTCCAATGATGGTGGATGAATGCTGTATGACAAACTTTCAGGTCTTCAGACTTCTGGATGTGGCTGAACTCTTTTGCAACACTTACTTTCTCAGGTCTGAACTTTAAACATTGTTCAAGTGTCTATGGTCCCTTCCATTCCTAAGTTCTGTTTGTTTCATCTTTTCTCCTTCCATGCAACCCACAGCTATTTCTTCTACAATAAGCAATTGCTTAATAAAATCCTGTTTCTAAGGCTTGTCTTGTCTCAGTGGAATCAGTAATAATATTTTCACTGCACACCTGCTTTCTACACAGCCATGCATGATCAAACCTTACAGCACAGGCTGGCTTGATCGCTCTGGGTCTGGAAATGACTTGCAGATGTGCAGTTGGTCTACCATCACTGATCATACCATGACAGACACTGTTAGGTGGACCCTATAAGGCTACCATATGCTACTAATTTTCTTTTATTCTTTTGTGGCTACCACTTTAATTCAAACATATACTATTCTATAGGGACACCATGGATGTCATTTTATGTAGAGTGGTGATTTAGAGATTGTGTACATTATACCTACCCTTCACAGTTAACAAGTGGCTATTAATCCAACACTGTGAAAAAAGGCATATTTTATTTTTTCGTGAATGTGTGTGTTATTTATCAAATGACTTTCACATGTATGGACTCATGGAAATCTACACCATCCCTGAATTAAGTCATCGTAAATGACACTTTTTCATTTACTCTCAAATTGGAACAAGATGCAATATCTTATTAATTAGTCAAGTTGTAAAGATAATTAACTACTAAGATTTAGCTAAACTTTTGCCTGCCTGTTACTTTTATTCTTCTGTGCTGTGCTGCACGGTGATTTTATAATGCTTATGTAATACCAGGTGGTTGTGTCTTTAAGCCCTTCATTACATGCATAAGATAAATGAGGATATTTAGAAAATTATAGATGAGAATAGTTTGCCAATAACTTGTAAAGTTGTGTTCTTAAAAATAAACTATATTAAAATTAAAATAACATGAAAAGCACAATAAAATACTTTATTCAGGCATTGGGATGATATTATTTGAATGTAATTACAACAGATATACTTAGTAAGATTTATTCTAACAATATATAACTATCAATGAGTAATTTCTAAAAAAAATTTTATATAAACATACATTTTCTTCATTAATTACAGAAAATTTGAGAATATTCTCTTAAAACTGCCTCCAGACTAAATTTCATTATGGCCTCTAAAAATCCATCAATATAAAGATTCATTCTTGTTCTATTCTATTCCTCTCTAGAAGTCACATAATCTATACTCCAGTTGGAGGGCATGTCATGATGGAAGCTCCTTTATGATATGTGGCACCATATCTACTGCCAGTCTCCTAGTTCTTTCTCAAAACTAAATGCATCACTTTTAATTCAAACCAGACATTAACTTTTAAAATTGTCTTTATGTGTATGTATATATTTGTTAAGCATATGTATGTATATACATGTACATAAGTGTTCATGTATATGTGAGGGTACCCTCCTATTATGGTGCATGCATGGATCTCAAAGGACAACCTTGAGTGTCAGATCTCATTTTCCACCTTATTTGGGCAGAGTCTCTGCTATTTGTCTGTGGTTAACATTTAATAGATTTAAAAGCTCTGAGGGACTCATGTATCTTCTTCCCATTTAGACATAGGAACATTGAGATTATGGATGGACACCACTGCATTTATATTTCTTCAGTTCTTTGGGATTCCAATACTAGTGCTCACACTTGAATGACAAGTGCTTTAACTACTGAGTGATCTCCATTGATATAGATAGTCATTATATATTGAATAAATTTGTAATAACTGATTTAAATTTGTAAACAATTGCAAATTGATTGTAATTAAATTTGTATAGCACTTTATTGATTATATTTACAGAAACAATATTTCCTTCACAAGTCATGGACTAAGAAATGGTAGGTCCCTAATATATATTAATTAATTTTAGTAGTTATTTTGTATGTATGACATAAAATAGTACATGATACTATATAACATTCTTTAGAAAAAAATACAAGGTTCTGAATATTTACTACCTTACTATTTTATTGTAAAACTACTAACGGATAATTTTTAACTTTGTCATCTCTTGCCTTCCAAGTTATTTAAAACAGTGGATCTCTTATTTGTTACTGATCTGTATGTACCACGATAACTGATCTGATAACTTTGGGGGATTTCTCTTTTCTTTTCTGCATATGACATTTTATATATAAATTTACTAGGAAAAGGAATACCTAGCATTATTCCTACCCACAGTCTATCATTAACATTTTCACTGAATCCTCACAAACAGTAATATGTCTAAAGAGCTACAGTTAGTTTTGAGCCTCTGTGCTTGCCCTTACAGGCACAATCTGGCAAGCTATACTTTTTTTTAATTTATTTTTTATTTCTTCAAGTTACATCTCATTCACAATCCCTTCCCTACTCCCCCCTCCTGTCCCACTTATCCACCCTCTTCCCCCTCAACCCCCATCCTCTATCCTTTTTTTCTTTAGTCTATGGTAGATCTTTTTCCCCCCAACAGCTCTCCCCTTCAGTCCAACAAATGGTCTTATAACAATAAATACAATACAAAACAACAGAAGCAAATAGGCCACAGTTATGAGGGTTATATGGCTTAGAATACATTCCCAATGTCCAGTCCATATGCATCTGGCCCCTGACTTTAACATTCTACTATCTAACCATCTCCATCTCCATGAGTTTAAAGTTCTACATCTAACTCAGCTTTCATACTAACTTGTCTCACAATTTTAAAAACATCTTCTTAGATCCAGAACACCCTCTTGATTCCTAAACAACTCAAAATGTAACTATGAGACTCTAGCTATCTATTCTTCAACCACCTCAGATACCTGAGAGGGATAAATATTTCTGATTATATAGGAAGTGCAGGGCTCGCAGCTTCCAAAACTAAGAAATGACATACCAGTGGCTGCCTGAACAGTTCCCATTCTCTCTCCATACATTACAGCATCAATTTTCAGCCGTTTGGCCCCGTTTTTCTGACAGACATTGACTGTAGAGCAAGAATTATGAAGGACTTACCTACCCTGTCTTGGCAGAGCTAGGCTGTCGACTTACCTGCTTCCAAGTTTTGTCCTTTTTGGACAGCAGTCTGTCTACAGTTGAAGCAAGGGGTTTTTCATGCCAAGAGATAGGCTTGCCACTAATTCAACCATCTCACACTGGAGATTCTTTGATGCTCATCTTCTACTTGGAGTAGAATAGGGGGTTCTGTCAGGAGCTGACATGTCTCGATATCAAAAAAATCTTAATTTAAGAAAACATCTTTGAATGGCATATTCTGCAGGTCTCTTGGGGTTTTTGAAGACGCTCTATCTCTTATATTTAGATAAGCAAATGTTGCTTGTCTCTTAACAACTTGATTTCTGAGTAGCCTAGAAAATAACTGTGATAGACTGTCATAGTAACTAACAAAATGACACGCTTGCATGGCTATGAGTTTGCATTTCTTAATTATCCTAAGCAATTTATGACGGTTGGTATCAAAAGCCAAAACTTCACATTTCATTTTTAAGCATTGCTAGGTACACTACCTTTAAGAAGTGTTACCCTTAATTTTGTATCACTATACAAAGATCAATACCAATGTGGCCAAATATACTCTTAATTTTGTATCAATATACAAAGATCATTACCTATGTAGCCCAATACAATCTAAATTTTGCATCAATATACAAGGGTCTATACCATTGTGGCCAGGTATAATCTTAATTTTGTATCAATATACAAAGATCAATACCGATATAGTCCAATACAATCTTAATTTTGCATTAATATACAATGATCAATACCAATTTAGCCAAATATAATATTAATTTTGTATCAATATACAAAGGTATAAGGGCATATTCAATAATCTGTCCTTTTTTCTTGATATTTCCTATACTATGTCTATGTCCCATTTGTTCTCAAGTCTATTCACTCCTACATAGGAGACAAAGAAGGATATAGAAAAGAAAAAAAGAGAAGTCCCTGGGTCTAACCTCCAAAACCCATTAACACGACCATTCAACAGCTTGTAGACTCTTCCCCTAAATAACAAAATTTTCTGTTATCCATCAAATAAACAAAGGCGGGGGAACACCCTCCACACCTTCTGCACATGGGATGTCGCTCTCTTAAAATGACTTCGTGCTTATTTGGTATGTAGTAAACCTGTCTGGGCCCAAATAAGAATGGAAAAATGGTTAAAAATGTTAATAGAATCATGTTCAGTCCTTTTGTGCTCAGCTATTTAGATGTCCTAAGAAGTTTGTAGACAGAAGCTGCTCTTCAAGGCTTTACTGAAGTTCTAGCTTTAGCAGTCTGTGGAGCTGAACAATCTTAGCGATTTTGAGTTGCTGTGGTTGTAGACTTTTGAGGAAACAGCTATTGAGGAAGTCTGCAAGGCTGGATCATCTGGGCCACTCGTCTTCTTTGCCGTCTGATCTGTTTTCTGCTGAGGTTTCCGTTGTCCAGTTGTCCCTGGATTCCTTGAATGGATGCTTTAGGGCGGGCTCTGTTCTTATCTTTCCAGGAGATTTAAAGCACCCATTCAAGCTACACTTTTTACTAAATTAGAACAGAGAGAGGGGCTACAAATGAACTAGTCTAGTTTCCTTCCATGTAAAAGTTCCTACTGTAACTTATCATTTTAGAGTGTTTTCATTAAAAACACATTTTACCTTTATCATGTTGACTGCTGCTAGCTTGATATTAGCATTTTAAAAGCTGATATCATTGAGCCTTTAGTTCTAAGATGTTTCCTCTTATTTTGCAAACACTTGAACCATGTTGAGTTGATTATATGGTTTTGTACCTATTATTCTTTTTTTTGATTGAGTGACATCTTGGATCAATAGATCATGAAAGTACA
This sequence comes from Lophiomys imhausi, assembly GCA_907164525.1. Classification (NCBI taxonomy): domain Eukaryota; kingdom Metazoa; phylum Chordata; class Mammalia; order Rodentia; family Muridae; genus Lophiomys; species Lophiomys imhausi. Next base: position 28,151,191 of record CAJQZJ010001826.1, on the reverse strand, counting down.
ATTCAGATTGTAAGTGATCAATGTGCAGTACAAGTGAGGCTCTTTTTGCTTGTCCATTAGTGGTAATGTTACAGATATTTGGTAATGAATACAAACCACTAAATTAGAGTCAGGATCAGGGAGCTAGGTCACCAGTGGGAGGAAGAAGACAATGGCATAGATATGCTTTAAGGAGACATCTGAATAAAAGAAGAGGCATGTGTTCCAGATAGAAATGATTATTACTCTCATTTGGTCAGGACTATCTTTCAATAACACTCATCACTCATGATCAGAAAGTCCACCACCTATTTTGAATGATCATTGATTTTGGGCACTACAGTACCAGTCTGATGCCCTCTTGGTGACAGTTATAGAAGCATCTATGTCCTTGGAGATTAACAATATACACAGCTTCTTCTTTGTGAGATGGACAATTAAGGTTTTCTCATTTTCAGATAAACAGCTATGTAAATATTTCCTACTCTGATCTAATTTCCTTTCCAAGAAACTGCTACCCTTGCACCTCCAAAGTGCCTGAGATATGTCTGAAGCCTTGTTAGTTGTCTTCTAACAGTGTTGTTCTAAGTTATTTAGTTTCTAAAGCCTGTAATATCTTTTTTATTTAGAATCTTACATCCCACCCTCCATTTATCCCTTTGAAAAAAAATGTTTTGCAATGTGTCCCCATTTACACAGGTTTTATTTTTAGATAATACCTGATGCCTTTCTCTATTCAAATATTTTGTTACTACATAAAAATAGAACCCTGAACTATAATTCTAGCTATCATCTAATCTCTAGGCATGTGTAGCTAGGCTCAGAGCATTCTCTACTTGAATAAGAATTCATCTGTCTGGTATGCTTCTCATAATAACTGGTTCTATTTTATTTTTTAATGCTACATGAAACAAATTAGGTTAACCTTTAGTCACTAAAGGGCTAAAGTAGCATTTCTTTTCTAGTCATTTGCATTTGTTGCTCTCCTGGTTTTCCCTGTATGAAGTTTTGGTCCACTTAATATTTTTCATTCATCCAAGTCTGTTACTTATTGTGTTATATAATATTACAATCAATCAATTGTGAAACTATTTAATGTCATCACAAAGGACAGAAGAAATGCCAATTAATAGACTTTCATGTCAGTGTCTGAACCAGGTATCCTATGGGTAAAGTGCCCTTGCATTGCCCATAACCTTCAAGAAAGGGCTCTCATTCTATACTTAGATGCGGATATGATTCTAATCAGCAGATTCCCTTATAGACCTTTAAGTTTAAAAAAAAAAATGTGTGAGAGTGAGAAAAGGAAAAAAATGCTGATGAAGGCCATAAAAATAAATGAGGCTTCTTGCTTCTTGACATCTTTAGCACTTTTCCTGGCTTCCTGAGTGAGCAGCAGAGGCAGACAATAGCTAAAAGACTGTGTGCAAGATAATGAGAAAAACAAATGTATCCTCAGATGTAGTCAACAGGGACTGCTGTTAACATTCATTATCCAGAGCCTTGAATGCTCCCAAGATGAAGGCATTAATTTGCAGAATGAACTAAAAGGTGTGAAAGAAAGCTGATGTTTGCTTATAACTTCTTTGACCATCACTTTGAATATTAACTAAAGGGTCAGCTCTATTATTGCTTTGATACTATATTTCTTTTTATGGTAGATATGCCTGTAGACAATATAGTCAGCCAATATCCTTATCATCATTGAAGAGAAGTGAATGAAATTCTATACATAGTGAATGAAATCATGCAGATAAGAAAAGTGAATGAAATCGTACACATAAGAAAAGTGAACAGGAACCTAACATAACTGCCATCTAAAAAGCTCTATCCAGGAGATAATGAAAACAGATGCAGAGACCCACACCCAAATATTAGGGAAAACTCAGGGAGTCTTGTGGAAGAATTAGGGGGAGTTTTAAGGGAGCTGGAGGAGTCAATGACACCAAAAGAAGACCTACATAACCAATTAACTCGGACAGAGGTGGAGGTCATAGAGACTAAACCACCAACCAAAGAACTGGCATCGACTGATCTAAGCCCACCACACAAATGAAGCTAATGGGTTTCTTGGTCCTTAAGTGGATCCCCTAACCACTGAGCAGGAACTATCTCTGACTTGGTCTTTGTTGCTTCTGTCTAACCCCATTTTCCTAGCATATCTGCCTAGTCTTACCTCAGTGGAAGAGGAGGTACTTAGTTGCAATGCAATTTGATGATCCAGAATGGGTACTAGACAGGTGGGAGTATGGGGGTACTGGCTGGGAAGGTGAGACTAGGAAGAGAAGAGGGAGGGGGATTGCAATTGGAATGTAAAATACACAAATGAATAATTTTTTTAAAAAAAGAAAAGTGAATGAAATTGTGAACATGAATTTCAAAATCTGCCTAGTGATTCTGGTAAAGGGCCAATATGCAATTTATAGACTTTAGTGATTTTATTTTGTTAAATGCTTTTATTTGATTCTGTTTTGTTTCTATGATTCCTACCTAGAGTCTGATGCATGGTGGGTCAACACTCTACCACTGAGAATGGTTTCTGGCCCTAATTCACAACTATGTAGAGATACAATGTTTTTGTTTTGAGAATATTAGAAATCACTTTGATTGTATTGATTCATACACAAGACAGACTATTCATCTGAATAGTAAGACATAAACAGAGTCAAAATCTAAAATGAAAATAAACCATTTCTCACAAGATTTCCTAAGCCTTGTTATATCTTAAATCTTTAAAACACATCTTTTCTGGTAGACATGATATAGTCATTTAAATGAAGCATTTTTTTTTTTCCAAATCCAAACTTCTTTCTAAGCCACACAATGGAACTCAAAATCTAGGCACCTCGGGTTACCTTGTCTAGTATTTATTTCCTGGAATGTGTATAATTGGTTTAGGCACCAGATAGGAAATACTAAAATCTGCTCAGAGAAAAACTAAACTATCTTACCTGGATAAACAGTACTGGTAAGATTCTGATTTGTCCAAGTTTGTCTGGAAACTGTTAAGGGTGCTCATGCATTTGAAGGCATACTACACTTCAAAACTAGTAACACTGTTGTGATAACATAGCCTTTGCCTTTTCCCCTCTTATTCTTTCATAAGTATACTGAGGGAATTTTTGAGGGCTGGGTTACCTGTAGAACAAATGTAGAAGTAGATGAAAGGTGTACAACACTTTGCATGCATACAGGTATTAAATATATGTGTGAAAAGGTGGTCTGCAAAGAACAAAATATTACACTTGCACTCTTAATGTCAGTAGTTAATGAATTAATTGTCATTATTTAAAGGGATTTAAAAGATTTCATCTGTTTGTTATTGACATTGTCATAGGAAAATATTTATAATCATTAATCTTTAAGAGTAATGTTTATGTAAAGAGAGCTCTTTGAGATTTTCAATAATTTCCTTTGTAAAAATGTAGAGGTGCATTCTTTTCCATTTTTGTTTGGATTATTTTGTTTCTTGGTGTTTAATTTCTTGAGTTCTTAAATCGTGGTACATTTACACAAAGGAATACTACTCAGCTGTCAGAAACAAGGAAATCATGGAATTTGAATCCAAATGGATGGAACCAGAGAAGCTCATCCTGAGTGAGCTTACCCAGACTCAGAAGGATGCAGATGGCATCTATTCACTTATAATTGGATTTTAGCCATACAGTACAGGATAACTGTCTTACAACCAACACACCAAAAGGATCAGGTACATAGATTTTTTTTTTTTTTACCTATTAATCGCCAGTTTCCCCTAGGGATCTACCATGTGTCCCCCAGTTCAAGAGGTAGTTCTTAGCCCTCACATGACTGTTGAACTGAGAGAGGTTTATATACAGAGACACTCCACATTGGAGGAGTGGGATGGGTGGGAGAGGGAGGAGAGGATGGGAGAATGCAACTGGAAGGGGTAGAAAGAGGGCACTGTGATGGAGATGTAATGTGAAGTAATAAATAAACAAAAAATTTAAAAAATAAAATAAAAATGTGTATGTGTATACATACACATACAGGGGTGTAGCAACAATTAATGAGAAAAAAAAAAGAGGCTATGCTAACTTGCATCACAATTTTAAAAACATCTTCTTAGATCCAGAACACCCTCTTGATTCTTAAACAACTCAAAATTTAACTATGAGACTCTAGCTATCTATTCTCCAACCACCTCAGAGACCTGAGAGGGATAAATATATCTGATTATAGGAAGTGCAGGGTCCGCAGCTTCCTAAACTAAGAAATGACATACCAGTGGCTGCCTGGACAGTTCCCATTTACTCTCCATACAGTTAGTATGAAAGCTGAGTTAGATATAGAACCTTAAACTCATGGAGATGGTTAGATAGTAGAATGTCAAAGTCAGGTGCCAAATACATATGGACTGGACATTGGGAATGTATGCTAAGCCATATAACTCTCATAATTGTGGCCTATTTATTTCAGTTGTTTTGTATTGTATTTATTGTTATAAGAGAAAGAACCATTTGTTGGACTGAAAGGGGGAGCTGTTGGGGGGGAAAAGATATACCTTAAACTTAAAAAAAGGGAAGAGGATGGGGGGTTGAGGGTGGGAGGATGGTACTGGAGGGGGGAGTAGGGAGGGGATAGCGATTGAGATGTAACTAGAAGAAATAAAAAATAAATTATTGAAAAAGAGGCTATGAATTTGAAAAAAATAAAGAAGTGGCATATGGAAGGATTTGGAAGGAAGAAATGGTATAATCATATATTAATCTCAAAAACTAAAAGGAATATGTTAAATCAAATCTAATGTACAGGTGCAAATATTTGAGAATCGTTGATGTAGATCTAACTAGTAAAAAAACCAGAGGAAAACTACGACCATTGAGCACTGAGGAAGATCTATCCCAAGTTAAATCCTAGTGTAAACAGAGAACAATAAAGAACCACTTGTCATTCAAGTTCAGTACCAGAATTTCCTATCCTACACCTTGTTAAATAGTTTTGCAAACAACTCTTTAATTTGATAATTTATCTATATCAAAATATCTAATATTTGATATTTTAGTGCACAATCAGAGAGTAAAAGTCACAACCGATAGTCTCAGATTCATTTCTATGTGTATCCTGTGGTTGCACTTCATATGGAATGTGTATTTTTCATGCTCACAATGAGGCACAGTCTATGGGCCCATTATCTATTGATCGAAACATCTTTACTGCTAAATACCTTTATTTTAATGTGCCTTAACTATGTTCTTTATTACATCATGATTTATGAAGTCACAACATTTAAAAGAAACAATTTAGGTAATATATATTGAGGCAGGTATTGATAAAGTTATAAAACTGAAGAAGACCTGATTGGCTCTTGAAGACAATGATGTTAAAACTCTCAGTTATAAAGTCTACACATTTGTTAATTTTTCATTTTTTAATAACCCCATTAATTATGTAACAGAATTTTGAGCCAGAAAAAAAAGTCTGGGGAAAATATTTATTTAACATAAAGTGTGTGAATGTTAAGGTGTCTGAATTCACATTTCTTTTTTTTTTTTATAAGTACTTTTTTTTTTCAAGTTACATCTCAGTCGCAAACCCTTCCCTATTCCCCCTTCCTGTCCCATCCTTCCACCCTCTTCCCCTCCAACAGCTTCTCTTTTCATTCCAACAAATGGTTCTTTCTCTTATAACAGTAAATTCTATACAAAACAGCAGAATTAAATATGCCACATTTATGAGAGTTAAATGGCCCAGTATACCTTCCCAATGTCCAGTTCATACATATTTGGCCCCTGACTTTAACCTTCTACCTTCTAACCATCTCTATGAGTTTAAAGTTCTATAACTGACTTAGTTTTCATACTAACTTGCATCACTATTATAACCATCTTCTTAGATCTAGAACACCCTCTTGATTCCTAAACAACTCAAAATTTAGCTATGAGACTCAAGCTGTCTATTCTTCAACCACCTCAGGGAGCTGAGAAGGATAAATATATCTGATTGTATAGGAAGTGCAGGGCCTGCAGCTTCCAATAGTAAGAAATGACAAACCAGTGACTACCTGGACAGTTCCCATTTTCTCTCCATACATTCCAGCATCAGTCTTCAGCCTTTGGGTCCTGTTTCTCTGACAGACATTTATTGTAGAGCAGGGATTGTGAAGGACTAACCTACCCTGTCTTGGCAGAGCTAAGCTGTCGACTTCCCTGCTACCAAGTTTTGTCCTTTTTGGACAGCAGTCTGTCTGCAGTTGAAGCAAGGAGTTTTTACATGTCAAGAGATAGGCTTGCCACTAATTCAACCATCTCACACTGGAGATTCTTCGATGCTTTTCTTCTACTTGGAGTAGAATAGGGTATGCTGTCAGGAGCTGATATGTCATGATATCAAAAAAAAAATCTTAATTTAAGACCACATCTTTGAATGCCATATTCTGCAGATCTCTTGGGGTTTTTGAAGATGCCCTATCCATCTCTTGTATTTAGATAAGCAAAATTTAAGGTAACACTTCCTAATGGTATCGTACTTAGAGATATTTAAAAATGAAATGTGAAGATCTGGCCTCTTGATACCAACCGTCTTAAACTGTTTAGGATAGTTAAGAAAAACAAACTCCTAGTCATGCATGCATGTCACCTTGTTAGCTACTAAGACAGTCTATCACAGATATTCTCTAAGCTACTCAGTAATCAAGTTGTTAAGAGACAAGCAACATTTGCTTATGAATTCACATTTCTAAAAGAAAGCATTTCCTGTGATTCCTTGTGCTTTTTGTGACAGGCATTGAACTCAGAGACTTGTATATATCAGACAAGAGCTTCACCACTCAGGCATACCTCCTAATCTTAGTACCTTAAATGTCTGATATTCTATAGAAAAAGGCACAGCAAAGTTAGGCTTGATTTGGTGCTTCAAACGTTGTTGGCAAACTACAGAAATCATGTGAGAAAGTGAAAGGACATAGAATATGCACATTAGTTGAAGTTAGTAAGCAGTACTTGGCAAGGCAAATAACATTGTCTCATTAAGGATCAAGCAAAGTGAATAAACACAGCATTCAAATGTTTTTATGTATAATTTTATTTAGCTAGCCGTTTTCATTTATGTCCTATAATGTTTGCTACTTTGTAATGTTTTGTTAGCAGCCCCTTATTTTCTCATCCTCAAAGTATTCGAAAGTACAGAATTTCATCCCTTAGTTTCTTTCTGATTTTTTTGTTCTTACTCTCTGGTTTGAGCTGGCCTTAGGGGTTTGTGTATCATTAATCCAATGTGTACTTTGCATATGAATTTCTGAGCAGCACCATTTTTCAAAAACTGGTAAAACCATGAATAACTGCTCTGTTTTATTCTCACTTAGCTCTTCCTTAGGTATATCAGCACTTTTTCAGTCTACCCCCAACATAACCTGATTTTCCTTCAAACTTTCTATTTCATTAGAATTATCAAGTTGAGTTACATCTCAAAAGTTACTTGACCGTAAATGTGTGATACCATCCTTGAATTATTAACGAAATTCACAATCATTTGTTAGTAAACTATGTCAATTCATCTTCAGTCTATGGAAAATGTAGCTTCTCCAACTACCATCATTGCTACACCAATTGCCATTTCTTGTATTAGTTCAGTAGCATTTTAACTTTTTTGTGCTTTGGCCATTGCTTGCAAAGACTGAGCTCCACAACAATCAGAATGTTCCCCCTAACTCCTGCACAACACTCTCCTGCAGCTTTCTGTGTCCCATAGAAGAGTTACATGAGAGCTTCAGCAATGACTGGTCATCTGTGTGTGTATGATTTCTTAATACCCTTCCTTGAGCTCAGTGTGTCTCCTCCACCTCTTTTTGCGTGCTTTTGTTTCAAACTGTGTTTTTAATTCTTTTTCAGTCAGCTTATTCTAGAAAACTAAATGAGTCATGCTCAATCACTTTTCAAACTACAGTAGAATATCAGTTGCCTGAAAATTTACTTTAAGTACCTTATTTCGAGTATTACTACATGTAATATTCATTCACTCATTCATCCATTCATTTCAGTTTGTTTGTTTTTACTATGTGTGTTGTGTGCACTGAGTCCAAGCATTTGCCTACATACTGAGGATACAGACACAAGTGTATGTCTTCTAACTCTTTCTACTTATTGCTTTGAGATAGGGTCTCTCACTGACCTGGAAACTCACACTTTTCTCTAAGGGTTCTGGACAGCAAGCTCACAGGATCTGTTTGACTTTTATCCCCAGTTCTGGGAGTACAGGTACATACAGACATGTCTCACTTTTATATTGGTGTTGTTAATACGAATTTGGTTCTTCTATCTACAGAGAAAGCAAGTATGAATTGTCTCTGTAGCCCCACATATACTTATATAACAACCTAAATCATTCAAGTTTGAATTCATTATTCTTTTCACTATACATTCATTCAATGAGTGTATGTTTGACACTTTCTATTATTCAAACAGTATACTGCATGTATGTGGACATATCAATAAGATAGACATGACCCTTAACTGTTTAGATGGTACAGTCAAAGAAAAGATATAATTTTGCATAAATTTAATCATAATCCAATTGACAAACAGATTGTATAGAGAAGGGAGTGATTCAGAAATGCATCTTGAAAGGCTGAGGTCTAAAGATAAATGTGGTGCAGGAAATGAGTTTCTGATAGAAAGGCCCAGGCAAAGGCTGGCAAATGAGGTATCAAGATGTATGTAGAGAGAGGATACAGGAGAGTGCAGTGACTTCAGAACCATAGAGGGACCTGTACTCATGCTCAAGCCTCTGGAAGGATATGGAAAGGATATTAAAAAGTCCTAATCAAGGAAGTCACCTGAAAAGGTGTGTACTACAGTGGTTGTGGTGGTTATAGAATGGATTAGATAAAAGGAGGGATGGTTAAACGTTATTTGTGAATTCTATGAAAACATTGGGAACCTTGTATGTAGTAACTGAAAAGCAGAGGGACTAAGGAAACTTCTAGCCCACTAGTTTGGAGGATAGAAAGACATCAAGAAAACAATTAATACTGCAATTGTTCAGGTCAGTTATTTGGAATCTAAACTAGATCACCTTAGCTTTTAATCTATTATATTCCTAATTGTCTCATTTTGTCTCTACTCCATTTTATACCCTCATATCACTTTTTAGACTTTCTTAGACATTTCAGAGTTATGTTTGCCTCCATGATACAATTCATTTTAATCATACTTTATCCTAGAAGCTCTCTACCACCTGCATTTTTAAATCTTTTTTCAACAACCATATCACATTTTACTACTTATGTGAGTTTTTTCATGTATTCATGTTTATCTCATTGTGAGACATGTGTCTCCGAAAGCACAGGGCTTTATTTTACTCATGCCATAACCTTGTAGCCTCTTATACAAAATCTAAATAAAAGAGGAACTGAGCAATAACTAGTACATACTACAACAATATAAGATAAAGAACCCAATAAGAAAGCAGAAGAGGAAACACTGATTTTTTTCTTTATTTTTTATTTCTTCAAGTTACATCTCAATCGCAATCCCTTCCCAATTCCCCCCTCCAGTCCCACCCTCCCACCCTCAACCCCCCATCCTCTTCCCCTTTTTTTTTTTAAGTTTAAGGTATATCTTATTTCCCCCTACAGATTCCCCTTTCAGTCCAACAAATGGCTCTTTCTCTCATAACAATAAATACAATACAAAACAACAGAGGTAACTAGGCCACAGTTATGAAGGTTATATGGCTTAGCGTACATTCTCAATGTCCAGTTCATATGTATTTGGCACCTGACTTTAACATTCTACTATCTAACCATCTCCATGAGTTTAAAGTTCTATATCTAACTCAACATTCATACTAACTTGCAACAAAATTTTAAAAGCATCTTCTTAGGTCTATAACACTCTCTTGACTCCTAAACCACTCAAAATTTAATTATGAGACTCTAGCTATCTGTTCTTCAACCACCTCAGAGACCTGAGAGGGATAAATATATCTGATTTTATAGGAAGTACAGGGCCTTCAGCTTCCAAAACTAAGAAATGACATACCAGTGGCTGCTCGAGCAGTTCCCATTTTCTCTCCATACATTACAGCATCGATCTTCAGTCATTTGGCCCCGTTTCTCTGACAGACATTGATTGTAGAGCAGGGGTTAAAAGGACTTGCCTACCCTGTCTTGGCAGAGCAAGGCTGTCGACTTACCTGCTTCCAGTTTTGTCCTTTTTGGACAGCATTCTGTCTACAGTTGGAGCAAAGGATTCCTACCAAGAGATAGGCTTGCGACTAATTCAATCATTTCCCACTTGAGATTCTTCGATGCTCATCTTCTACTTGGGGTAGAATAGGGGGTGCTATCAGGAGTTGATATGTCTCGATATCAAAAAAATCTAAAGTTACAAAAACATCTTTGAATGCCATATTCTGCATATCTCTTGAGGTTTTTGAAGAGGCCCTAATCTATCTCTTATACTAGGATAAGCAGATGTTGCTTGTCTCTTAGCAGCTTTATTTCTGATTGCTTAGAAAATAACTATAATAGGCTGTCATAGTACCTAACAAAATGACTGACGTGCATAACTATTAGTTTGCATTTCTTAATTATCCTAAACAGTTTATGACAATTAGTAGTAAAAGGCCGAAACATCACATTTCATTTTTTTTTCTTTACTTCCTAACACTTCCATCCCATTCCTCTGGGGTGGGGTGTCCTTATATAATGGTCCCTCATCTCAGTTGAGAGGTCGTATGAGGGCCAAGAGCCTCCTCATTCATTGGGGGTCTACGAGGCAGTACCACCAGTGAAAAGTGTCTCATTGCCCAGGAGAGAGAACTAAAAAATAAATAAATAAATAAATAAATAAATAAATAAATAAATAAATAAATAAATAAA
>CAJQZJ010001826.1:28051688-28140359 GCA_907164525.1 Lophiomys imhausi | reverse complement strand
AAATAAATAAATAAATAAATAAATAAATAAATAAATAAATAAATAAAATAAGCAGACACACAGATAAAAAAGAATAAAAAATACAAAAATATATAATAAACAAACAAACAAACAAACAAACAAACAAATAAATAAATAAATAAGAAGTCTATGTCCAAGTTCCCTTTGGTCTGTTATTTGTAGTATCGATACCTTCTACTATATAGCTAAAATCCTACTATAAGTGAATAGATGCCATATGCATCCTTCTGAGTCTGGGTTAGCTCACTCAGGACGAGCTTTTCTAGTTCCATCCATTTGGCTGCAAATTGCATAATTTCATTGTTCCTGATAACTGAATAATATTCCATTGTGTAGATGTACCACAGTTTTTTTAACCCATTCTTTGGTTGAGGGACATCTGGGTTGTTTCCAGTTTCTAGCTATTACAAGTAAGGCTGCTATAAACATAGATGAGGAAACTTCCTTATGATTCCGTGAAGAGGCATTTGGGTGTATACCCAGAAGTGGTATGGCTGGTTCGTCAGGCAAAGCTATTCCAAGTTTTCTAAGATATCGACAGACTGACCTCCATAGTGGTTGCACAAGCCTGCACTCCCACCAGCAATGGAGTAGGGCACCCCTTTCTCCACACCTTAGCCAGCATATGCTGTCATTTGAGCTTTTGATCATAGCCATTCTGACAAGTGTGAGATGGAATCTCAATGTCCTCTTGAGTTGCATTTCTCTGATGATTAAGGATGTTGAGCATTTCTTCAAGTGTCTCTCCGCCATTAGGGATTCCTCCTTTGTGAATTCTCTATTTAGCTCTGTCCCCCATTTTTTGATTGGATTATTTGGTTTCTTGGCATTTAGTTTCTTGAGTTCTTTGTAGATTTTGGATATTAGCCCTCTGTCAGATGTGGGGTTGGTGAAGATTTTCTCCCAGTCTGTTGGCTACCGTTTTGTTCAAATGACAGTGTCTTTTACCTTACAGAAGCTTTTCAGTTTCATGATGTCCCATTTATTGATTATTGATCTCAAGTCCTGAGCTGTTGGTATTCTCTTCAGGAAGTTGTCACCTGTGCCAATTATTTCGAGGGTTTCTCCCACCTTTTCTTCTAGTAGATTAATATGACCAGCCTTATGTTAAGGTCTTTGATCCACTTGGACTTAAGTTTTGTACAAGATGATAAATATGGGTCTAATTTAATTCTTTTACATGTCAACATCCAGTTGGACCATCACCATTTGTTGAAGATGCTGTCCTTCTTCCATTGTGCCATTTTGGCTTCTTTGTCAAATTTAGGTGGCCATAAGTGTGTTGGTCTATTTCTGGATCTTCAATTCGATTCCATTGATCTACTGGTCTGTTTCTATACCAATACCACGCTGTTTTTACAACTATTGCTCTGTAGTACAGGTTGAAATCTGGGATGGTGATATCTCCAGATATTTTTTTATTGTACAGGATTGATTTAGCTATTCTGGGCTTTTTGTTGTTCCGAAATCGAGAATAGCTCTTTCCAAGTCTATAAAAAATTGTGTTGGTATTTTAATAGGAATTGCATTGAATCTATATATTGCTTTTGGTAGGATCGCCATTTTTATTATGTTGATCCTACCTATCCATGAGCATGGGAGATCTTTCCATCTTCTAAAGGCCTCTTCCATTTCTTTCTTCAAGGGCTTGAAGTTCTTGTTGTACAGGTCCTTGTCTTGCGTGGTTAGAGTTACCCCCAGGTATTTTATGTTGTTTGTGGGTATTATGAAGGGGGTTGTTTCCCTTATTTCTTTCTCAGCCCATTTGTTTGTTGTATAAAGAAGGGCTTCTGAATTTTTTTTTCAATTAATTTTGTATCCAGCCACTTTGCTGAAGGTGTTTATCAGCTGCAAGAGTTCTCTGGTGGATTTTTGGGGGTAGCTTATGTATACTATCATATCATCTGCAAATAGGGATAATTTGACTTCTTCGTTTCCAATGTAATCCCCTTGATCTCTTTTAGATGTCTTATTGCTCTAGCAAGAACTTCAAATACTATATTGAAGAGATATGGTGAAAGTGGACATCCTTGTCTTGTCCCTGAGTTTAGAGGAAATGCTTCAAGTTTCTCTCCATTTGATTTGATGTTGTCCCCTGGCCTGTTGTATATTGCCTTTATTATTTTTTGGTACGGTCTTTGTATGCCCGTTCTCTCCAGAACTTTTAGCATGAAGGGGTGTTGGATTTTGTCAAATGTTCTTTCTGGATCTAGCAAGTTTGTCATATGGTTTTTTCTTTCATCTTGTTTATATGGTGGATGACGTTGATAGACTTGTGTATGTTGTACCATCTCTGCATTCCTGGGATGAAGCCTACTTGATCATGGTGTATGATACTTATGATGTGTTCTTGAATTATGTTTGCTAGTATTTATTAAGTATTTTTGCATCTGTGTTCATGAGGGAAATTGGTCTGAAGTTCTCTTTCTTTGTTTGGTCTTTGTGTGGTTTAGGAATCAGGGTGACTGTGGTCTCATAGAATGAGTTTGGCAATGTTCTTTCAGATTCTATTTTGTGAAAGAGTTTTAAAAGTATTGGTGTTAGCTCCTCTTTGAAGGTCCGGTAGAATTCCGTGCTAAAGCCATTTGGCCCTGGGCTTTTTTTGGTTGGGAGATTTTTAATGACTGTTTCTATTTCCTTAGTGGTTATAGGGCTGTTTAATCTCTTTATCTGATCTTGATTTAGCTTTGGTAGGTGGAATCTATCAAGAAAATTGTCCATTTCACTTAAGTTTTCAAATTTGGTGGAGTATAGATTTTTAAAGTAGGATCCAAATATTCTCTGGATTTCCTCAATGTCTGTTGTTATTTCTCCTTTTCATTTCTGATTTTATTGATTTTGGTTTTCTCCCTCTGTCTTTTAGTTAATTTGGCTAAGGGTCTGTCTCTTTTGTTGATTTTCTCGAAGAACCAACTCTTGGTTTCATTGATTCTTTGTATAGCTCTTTTTGTTTCTAAGTTGTTGATTTCAGTCCTAAGTTTGATGATCTCCTGCCTTCTGTTCCTCTTGGGAGTATTTGCTTCTTCTTTTTTTTCCAATCCACCCAGTTTAGCTTTTAATTCACTAATATGAACTGTCACAATTTTCTTTTTGAAGGCACTTAGTGCTATGAACTTTCCTTGTAGCACAGCTTTCATTGTGTCCCATAGGTTTGGGTATGTTGTGTCTTCATTTTCGTTGGATTTTAAGAAGTCTTTGATTTCCTTCTTTATTTCTTCCCTGACCCAGTTGTCCTCTAGTAAAGAGTTGCTCAATTTCCATGTGTGTGTAGACTTTCTGTTGATTCTTTTGCTATTGAAGTCCAGCTTTATTCCATGGTGGTCTGATAAGATACAAGGGGTTATTTCAATTTTCTTGTACTGTTGAGGCTATCTTTGCGGCCAACTATATGGTCGATTTTGGAGAATGTTCCGTGAGGTGCTGAGAAGAAGGTGTATTCTTTTGTGTTTGGGTGAAACATTCTGTAGATATCTCTTAGGTCCATTTGGTTCATGATCTCTGTTAGACTCATTATTTCTCTGTTTGTCTTTTGTCTTGATATCTGTCCATAGTTGTGAGTGGGATGTTGAAGTCTCCCACTACTAAAGTGTTTGGATCGATGTGTGATTTAAGTTTTAGAAGCGTTTCTTTTATAAATGTAGGTGCCTTTGTATTTGGGGCATAGATGTTCAAATTGAGATGTCCTCTTGGTGGATATTTCCTTTAACGAGTATGTAATGCCCTTCTCTGACTTTTTTTATTAACTTCAATTGCAGGTCTATTTTGTTTGATATTAGGGTGGCTACTCCAGCTTGTTTCCTGGGTCCATTTTCTTGGAAAATTTTTTCCCAGCCCTTTACTCTGAGATAGTGTTTTTCTTCAATAGTGAGATGTGTTTCTTGTATACAGCAAAAAGATGGGTCTTGTTTAAGGATCCAGTCTGTAAGTCTGTGTCTCTTTACTGGCGAGTTGAGTCCATTGATGTTGATGGATATTGGTGACCAGGGGTTGTTATTTCCCATTATTTTGGTATAGCTGGCTGTCTTGTGTTTCTTTTTGTTTAGTTGCTGTGGAGGTTTCTATTTCCTCTGTTTTCTTGGGTGTAGCTATCTTCTCTGTGTTGAAATTTTCCTTCAAGGATCTTCTGTAGGGCTGGATTTGTGGGGAGATATTGTTTGAATTTGATTTTGTCATGGAATATCTCGTTTTCTCCATCTATGTTGATAGAGAGTTTTGCTGGGTATAGTAGTCTGGCTGGGCACCTATGTTCTCTCAGGGCTTGTAGGACATCTGCCCAGGCCCTTCTAGCTTTTAAAGTTTCTGAGGAGAAGTCAGGTGTGATTCTGATGGGTCTGCCATTGTATGTGACTTGGCCTTTTTCTCTTACAGCTTTTAATATTCTTTATTCTCTACATTTGGAGTTTCTATTATTATGCTGCGAGAGCAGATTCTTCTCTGATCTAATCTGTTTGGTGTTCTGTAAGCCTCTTGGATTTTTACTGGCATCTCTTTCTTTAGGTTTGGGAAGTTTTCTTCTATTATTTTGTTGAAGATATTTCCTGGACCATGGAGTAGGGAAATATAGTATTTCCCTATGTATTCCCATAGTATTTCCTCTATGCCTATAATTCTTAGGTTCCGTTTTTTTCATTGAGTCCTTGGTTTCTTGCATATTGTGGGAGAGAGTTTTTGGCTTTCTCATTTTCTTTGGATGTTGTATTGATTTCTTCCATCGAATCTTCCATGCCTGAGATCCTATCTTCCATCTCTTGAATCCTATTTTTGGTACTCAAATCCATAGTTCCTATTCTCTTCCCTTGATTCTCCATTTCCATTTTTAACTCTGACTGTGTTTTCTTTATTTTTCCATTTCCATTTTCATTTCTTGAGTGATGTTATTTGTTTTGTACATTTCCTGCTCCAGTTTGCTTTTCTTTGTCTGGAAGTCTTCCATTGCCCTCTCTTTTTCTTGTTGAAGTTGACTCGCCTTGTTCTGAAGTTCTCTAATGGTGTTTTCCATTACTTTCGTATGTGGAATTGTGGCTTCTTTGAATTCCTTCAAAGATTTATGTTCTTCTTGAAGGGACTCTATCACTTTCCTTAATGTAGAATTGTCATCGTTTTCATGTGTTTCAGCTGTGGTGAGGTGGTTCGGGCTGGATGGAATAGTGTTGCTTTCTTTTGTTGGAGCCATTTCGTTCTTTTTTTTTTTTTTTTTTTGTTCTGGGGCCTCTGGCCATGTGGAATTTTTTAGCTGTCTTCTGGACTTGGGTCCAAAGGGGGCACTTTGTTGTAGAAGTCAAGTTGCCTTACTCCACCCCTATAAGGTGATTCATTCAGCCCTGCCTCCTAGGTGAAGACCTAACTAATCCAGGGGGTGGAGCTGTGTACAAGTAAGCTCTGGTTCCCCACCGGAAGGACCAGTACTAGTAAAAAAGTCTGATATACAGCAGTTTCAAATACCTCGCAGTTTGCCCAGGGTTGGCTTCTGTGGTGGGTAAATCTGTCTTCACCCCCAATAGCCTTCCAGCTCCCACAGCCTGAAAACTGGCTGGTTACGTCACCACAGTGGATTGCAATCTGCAGCCTTAAGGCACTTTCAGCTGAGCTGTGCTCACTTCCAAAGGTTGCAACCTTTCACCAGATAGCTGGATGGTCTGTGCGAGAACTAGGTGGTGCCCAGCAAGGTGGAGATTATATCTGCGTGGAATCTGAATCTGCCCACTGGGTATTAGATTGGAACTTACCCCGCGTGTCTCTCCTGGTGGGGAATGGGAGGGATGCCGATTCCCAGATTCAGCGGTTTCCTTGAGTGTCCGATAGTAGGAGGGAGCGTCTTGCCCAGGGACCCCTAGTGGTTCCTGGGTAGTTGGGTGAGATCCAGGGGGTGGCAAGCCATTTGTACAGCATCTTGCAACACTCACCGCCCTGTGACTGTTAAACCCGAAATCAAAATACATCCGCTCAGGCCGTCGCCATCTTGGATCCCCCCTCTTCCACACTGATTTTTTTTAATCTTTATTTATTACTTCAAGTTACAATCTATCACAGTGCCTTCTTTCCACTCCTCCCAGTCCCACACTCCCATCTTCTATGCTTTCTCCCTTCTATCCTACTCCTCCAGAGTGGGATGTCCCTACATATCAGTCCCCCACTCCAGTTCAGCAGTCATATGAGGGCAAAGAGCCTTCTAACACACTGGGGGCCTACAAGGCAGCACCACTGGGGCAAAGTGTATTTTTGACAGGTAGAAATGTCTGTGTTCCGGTTCCCTTTGGTGCATTGGCTTTAGTATAGTTATCCTGTACTATATGGATGAAATATGATTATAAATGATGTCATGTGCATCCTTCTGAGTCTGGGTTAGCTCGCTCAGGATGAGCTTCTCTAATTCCATCCATTTGGCTGCAAATTGCATGATTTCCTTGTTTCTGACAGCTGAGTAGTATTCCATTGTGTAGATGTACCACGATTTTGTTTGTTTGTTTGTTTTGTTTGTTTTATCCATTCCTCGGTTGAGGGACATCTGGGTTGTTTCCAGTTTCTAGCTATTACAAATAAGGCTGTTATGAACATAGATGAGAAAACATACTTGTGGTATGGGGATGAAGCATCTGGATGTATACCCAGAAGTGCAATGGCTGGGTCTTGAGGTAGAGCTATTCCATATTTTCTAAGACATCTCCAGACTGATTTCCACAGTGGTTGTACAAGTTTGCACTCCCACCAGCAATGAAGAAGTGTTCCACTTTATCCACAACCTCACCAGCATGTGCTGTCATTTGAGTTTTTGATCCTTAGCCATTCTGACAGGTGTGAGATGGAATCTCAGAGTCATCTTGAGTTGCATTTCTCTGATGATTAAAGATGCTTCAAGTGTGTCTTAGCCATTAGAGATTTCTCCTTTGTGATTTCTCCATTTAGCTCTGTTCCTCATTTTTTGATTGGGTTATTTGGTTTCTTGGCATTTAATTTCTTGTGTTCTTTGTAAATTATGAATATTAGCCCTCTGTCAGATGTGGGTTTGTGAAGATCTTTTCCCAATCTGTAGGTTGCCATTTTGTTCAAATGATAGTGTCTTTTGCTTTACAGAAGCTTTTCATTTTCATGTGGTCCCATTTATTGATTTTTGGTCTTAGAGCCTAGGCTGTTGGTGTTCTGTTCAGGAAGTTTTCTCCTGTGCCAATGAGTTCGAAGCTTTTGCCCACATTCTCTTGTGTCAGATTTAGTGTGTCAGGCTTTATTTTAAGGTCTTTGATATACTTGGACTTAATTTTTGTGCAAGGTGATAAGTGTCGGCCTATTTGCATTCTTTTACATGTCAACATCCAGTTAGACCAGCACCATTTATTGAAGATGCTGTCTATTTTCCATTGTACTGTTGTAGCTTCTTTGTCAAAAATTAAGTGACCATAGATGTGTGGATTCATTTCTAGGTCTTCAACTTGATTCCATTGATCCACTGGTCTGTTTCTATACCAGCACTATGCTGTTTTTATTACTATTGCTCTGTAGTACAGCTTGAAATATGGGATGGCGATACCTCCTGATTTTCTTTTAATTGAACAAGATAGGTTTAGCTATTCTGGGTTTTATGTTATTCCATATGAAGTTGAGAATTGTTTTTTTCCAGGGCTGTAAGAATTGTGTTGGTATTTTGATAGGAATTGCATTGAATCTGTATATTGATTTTGGTGGGATGTCCATTTTAATTATGTTGATCCTGCCTATCCATGAGACATCTTTCCATCTTCTGATGTCCTCTTCAATTTCTTTCTTCAAGGAGTTGAAGTTCTTGTCATATAGGTCTTTCACTTGCTTGGTTAGAGTGACCCCCAGGTATTTTATGTTGTTTGTGGCTATTGTGATGGGTGCTGTTTCCCTAATTTCTTTCTCAGCCCATTTATCTTTTGGCAACACCGAATTTTACATCAACAATGCACACTAAACTTGAAAGTATTATATTTTAGTCTTATGTGAAGCTGTCTATTTTCCACATGTCCTACTGTGTGCATTGAAATGGAGCACTCTTTAATATCCCTACTTTCCTTTAGTAAATGAACATTTTGGAAGACAGTTTTGCATCGCTGACCTTTGATGCTTCTACTTTCTCACTTTATTGCTGTGTCCCTACCTGATAACAGCTGAACATTGCTTTTAAGAAATGAAATACTTTGGTGAACAAAAAAAAGTAATATTGTGAATTAGAAACTTGATAAAATGATGCTACTTTTAAGTACAAAATGAAAATAAATGCTTCTATATGTCATTTTCTTTATTCTCATTATTTATTAAACATAAAGCTGGATAATGATAAAGCCATCGTGAGCAGGATCATAGCCATAACACAGTGCCATTTATTTTGTATCCAAAAATATGTTTCTTCATCCACATCATGGAACTTTGTCCACTTGATAACTGAAATTATGAGATTTGTGCATGTGGCAACTTAATCACTTTGATGACAGCATTTAGAAATCTAACTAAATTTAACTGGCATATAATAGTATTGTCCAGTATGTAATAAGAAGGGAGGTAAGAGAGTGTACAGCTCTGGACAAAACTAACCATGTTCTAACTGTAGACTGTCACTTGACCAAATCTATTTTAGTTCATCCTTTTATAGTCATAGAGTGTGAGGCTTGATTCTCACACAGCAAAGTCCATATTAAAGAGTATTATTGCAAATTTAAAAATACTTGTGAATTAAATATTATACTTCTCAAAATTTGAGATTGAACATGTCTAAATATGCAAAGGGGAGTATTCTGTCTATTCTAAATTAATCTAGGAATTAATGAAATATTAATATTTTAACTTTCATGATAACTTTGATCATCACTTATTTCTACTTACTTGTCAATAGTTTCTGAAAAGTGCTGCATGTCACTTTTAGGTGCAACTATCCGCAGCCAAAGATCTTTAAATAAAATATACCTGTCCACTTTTGCAACAGACATGTTCTTCATAGTATGAGATAATTAATGAGCAAAGAAATAAGCATATAGATAAGATCTCAGATAATGTTGCATATCCCAGATTAAAGTGGTGTTTAAAATACAGAGTCATTGACTACGTAGATATGGGATAACGAGCTGCACATAATAATTGGGTAGAATATGAAGAGAAAAAATTTTGGTTGGGAATTAAATGACAATAACTTGCCACTTTCTGTTGCTTCAATCTCAGGGGATCCAATGCCCACTTCAGGCGTCTGAGGACACCAGAAATGTACATGTGTATAGCCACCCATGCAGGCAAATCAAATATAAATATAAATAAGTCAATTTGTTTTTAAAGATTTGCTCAGGTAAATACACAAGTGTCAAGCTTGTCCTGTCAAGGGAACACTAACAAGAATGCAGCATGGAAACTCGGGTGACATCTCAGGGAAACCCATGCAGGTTCACATGGATAGAACTGACCACCTGTTCTAATTTACTTTTTGTCACTGTAATAACACCAATGGCTTATTTGGGCATATGCCCCTGTCACAATCCATCATTTGGGGAAACCAAGCTGTGAACTCAAAGAGGGCAAGAATCTGGAGTCAGTAACTGAAGCAAACGTCATAGATGTCCTTGTTTAATGGTTTGATTTTCTTCTCTTGGTCAGTTTACTTTTGAAAGAACTGGATACTACCTGCCCAATGGTGGTACTGCTCACTGTGGGCTCACTCCTTCAACATCAATAATTAGTTTAAAAATGCCCTAGAGACTTGCCTTCCAGCCACACCGATGGAGGCATTTTCTCAGTTGAAGTTTCCTCTTTCCAAATGACCCTAGCTTATGTCCAGCTGAAGGAAAAATGACCCATCACAGTATTCACGGTAGCTATAATATAAAATAAGGGTATTTAGGAATGTATGAATATATGTGCTTGTTTTGGAAGGGGTGGATGTTCACTTTGCCATCCATTTTTGGCTTGATATTAATGTAATATAGAGTAAAATTATTTATAGATAATTTTCTTACGTAAATAATCAGAGTTATGAAAGATTTGTCGGATGGAAGTATTGGTATGCAAAATCAGTCATAGTTTATATCTGCAAAAATATTAATGGATTTTTGTGCTTGGACCCCATAAATGGTCACACAACACCTAAACTTCATTTTTGGTTTGGAGAGATGGCACAGAATTTAAGAACAGTTGCTGTTCTTCCAATGTCTGCAATCACTCACATAGGATGGCATACAACTCCTTGTAACTCTAGATCCAGTGGATATGACAGTCTCTGGCTTTTGTGAGGACCTCCAAAGCCATAGCGTATGCACACACACACACACACACACACACACACACACACACACAAATAGAAGAAGAAAAATCTGAAAAAAATATTATTTACTTTTCATAATAAAGAAACTATAGTTTAAAAAAACTAGTTGGCATAAATTATTCACTACCAGTAGTAAAAGGATGTAGATGTTTGTTTCTGGGTGAAACAAGATGAAGTTTGTTCCCTATAAAAATTATGTGTTTAGAAAGTATAATTTACTGTTTTAATTTTTATCTTATGAATATTGCTTTAAACTTAAAAATTTCACAGAGAACATATATTTGTATACTAAACCTCATTTCTTTCAAGGAGATATTTTTCATGATAGCTAATACCAACACTGGAATACTAGCCATGACTCTATTCTTTTAAAAATCCTTTTACATGTCTTTAATGTATTAATTCATTTCATCTCTATAACTCTGTGATATAAACATTTCTCCCAAATCAAATGAAATAATGAAATACATGGACTTTTAGTCATCCATAATCTTCCGCAACAATTTTCAACACCAATTCAATTTGAAATGTGCAGGAGATTGCCAGAATTTCTGCCTGCTGCTGTAGCTCCATGCCTGTGGTTTAGTTTCTCCTTCTCTACAGAGAAGCTCTCAGCACAGAAGCTAGTAAATGCTTCTTCCTTGACCAGCAACTTTATCAACCCTGCTTCTCTGTCAGATGGTCTCCCACGGCTCTCTACAGTTCAGACTCTAACTCTGCCCTTGACATTAAAGTCACAGCACAACACTCATATATTTTTCTTCTGTGTAACATTTGTCTTTCCTTATCAACAACACCTTCTTGAGAGTTGGTCTAATCTTGGAATGGGCAGAATTAGTCACTCTTTCCTGCTTTTCCACGGGATATTTTAGAATCTGCTACTAAAGTGAAGCCCCAGTCCTGTAACTGACTCTGTTCTTAAGGTTGAATAAGACTGCAGTTTTACATTCACATATATTCTATTTACAAAGAGCACTGGCACCACCTGGGTACTCTTTGGGCATTCACAAATGCAGGGCCTACTGAGTTTGCTTCATTGGAATCTGCATTTCAATCAGAGCCCCCTTCTGAATCCCTATGACAGTAAAGATTGAGATGTACTCCCGTAGAGGAACACAGGATACAGTTCTGGACTTGGTTTTTACAGACAGTGGGAAGTCAGGAGGAACCTTTGAAGGAATGAAAACTCCCACATAGCAGAAGTCTATAATCAAATCTATTATGGTCCCATGCTGCCTGTGCATTGATTAAATATTTTTACATGTTTTTATATTCATGCTGCTGATCTGCTGATGATCCTACAAAACAGCAGATATTATCATCACTTCCTAATAATAAAGATGAGAAAGTTGGGACCATTCTGAAACAAACTTCTGGTCACATAGTGATGGGAGCAGAAGGTCCTTGTGTTCACAGATGGTAAATGACAGGCTTAGATGTGAAACCAGGTGGGGTGGCCTCAAATAGAAGTTTCTTGTCATGATTTGTATTGTCTGAATAGCCTGTTTCACATTCATTGATTGATACTAGAGGCTGAGAGGAAGCAGAGAGGAGTTATCTGCAATTTTCACTAATGTTTGAAGAAACAAATAGACTTAGCAGTCACAAAACATGTAGCTATATTGATGTGCCTTTCATAATTCTATTAAGCTTTTTGTTTCTTTCATCTAAAATGTACTAGTGTGAAAACTGGAATCTATATTTATTTGGAGAGAAAAGAGAAAGACTATATACTTCTCAGTACTCTGTGATGACAGGTAGTAACAAACAGGGACCCTTTCCAAAGTTTTATGTGACTGAAACAGTCCTGATAGCACTGACTTCATTGGCATCTATATACTCAGACAAAGAACTCATCTGCCTGGTCCCAGGAAACTAAGATATACTTTACTTTCTATTCCATCCCACCAGTACATACCATTTATCACAGAGGGAATATGTATGATAGAATTGTGTCTTCAAAATCATCTAGGTACCAATTCACGTGATATGGATTTTGTGAGAGTATTTACTATTTGTAGTTAAATCAATTGCTTCAAAACATAAGGCTTACCATTATTTAACTGCATGACTGAAAAATATGTGCTTCCTGATGGTATAAAAGACAAAGGTTATTTCCTGGAACTAACAAGACAAATCACCCTTTATCTAGTATGCAATAATAACAATAATATTTAGCACTATTTGAATAAATGAAGGCCCCCTGTGCATAGGACCTTTTAAATTATTGGTTTCATTCAATCCTCAAAAGAATACTCTTTTAAATTTGGTCTTTGACATATGCATTTTGTAAGGAGAAAATTGACATGTGAGTCTCAAGCATGCTAACTGGCTGAATTAGGTTTCAAAATGAATAGATTGTTTGGCCAAGTTACCAACTTTGACATTTTAAATTTCTAATGGAGACAATTACTCTTATAGGAAATAATCTACAGAATGGAAGTTCATTGTACATATGTGTAGGGAGTCTGCGATAAGCGAATAGGACACACTACCCTTAGCGCTTGGAATTTCACAGGTGCATTAGGGTATTAAATTTTATTTTGCTTTGTTTTCTTTTGTTTTTGCATTTAGTTAATAATGAAGTATTGTGGTGCTTCTTCCCCCTTATCTTTCTCTCTCTCTCTCTCTCTCTCTCTCTCTCTCTCCACACACACACACACACACACACACACACACACACACACACACGGTGTATATGTATATGATGTATATGTATGTATATGTGTGTATGTACATGTACATGTTGGATATATACCAGCATCAAAATTTAGCAATTTTAAACCAGTAACAGACCATTCTCTTTCAACTATTGTTTAGTTCAGCTGGGAGTTCTGTCAGCATGCTGGCCAGAGCCATAGGCATCTGGAAGGCTGTGGTGGCCAAATTCTCCAAGGCAGTTCTGGTATTATTGAGGAGAGTGGCACTACAGGATTTAGGAAGGTCATCACATCCATATGTTTGAAGAATACCTGTTTTTCTGAAGAAATCTATGTTGCTTCTGGGCCTATCAGTGGGCTTCAGCAGGTCCATATTATTGGCTGCTTCTGAAAGACTGTGATAAAACAGGCTCATCATTCTATGAAAACAGTGCTGGTCACATTTGTAAGACCTACGAATACTAGGAGGTTCAAGCCTAATGAAACTTCTCAGTGGTATGTTATAACCACAAACACTGGAGTGTATCTCCTTCCCTTTGCTTTCTCTTACTTCAAAAGACACTGCAGATGCTCACTAAATGGTCACAAGGGTTGGAGAAGTTATAATAGGTCTTAATATAATTAAAATATAAACTCTAAAATATGCCTTTGATCAATACTACTTTCAAAAGTTAAGTATTAATTGCTTGGCTATAGCAGTAGGCCTGAAATCTAGGGTTTGTCTAAGCCCTATTCTGATCATTTCTGAGAGTCTTTAAACAAATAACTGAGGCCTTCTAAGTTGTATAATGTTTGTGTGTTGTGTAGAAACTTTTAAATATTTGTGACTAAAACCCAGTTCTGTGTAACATGCCTGATATGTATTGTTTCCTAGGCATGTTGTCCTTTTGATGTCTGTGTTACTGAACTGAAAATAGTGATAATGTTCTCCTAATTGACTAAGAAGTCATTGAATATGGGCCTGAACTGAGCTAGTAAATATGAAAACCTTTTGAAAATGACAGTTACTTTTTATATATAAGGTACAGTTATTATGAGTATTATAGACTTATTGGTTATACCTCAAACCAGTATATGGAAAGAACAGAAATAACTAATTGAGAAGAAATAAGAGCTCAGCCTTCCTAATGAAGGATCATTCAGAACATGTGTCATGGTGTGGTGCTTAATTGATTAGGGCTGGTGCTGCTGAGTAACTTACTTTAGAAACAGTATGTCAATACAATTCTCTAAGTTCTGTCACATTAAATGACTTCCCTGAAGAGAGAATAAGGATGTATATAAACATTACTCTTGGTAGGGATATATGAATTGTCTATAAAATCCACCAAAGAGATTTTAAGGTGAAAACAGAATTCTTTTTTTAATGTTGATATGATTATTTATCTATTTATTTATTTATCTGTATGTATGCACACCCATGAGTGTGGAGGTCAAGGGGTCACTGTTAGAAGTCAGTTATCTTTCCCTCATGTGGGTTCTAGGAATCAAAGTCTGGTCACTGGGCTGTGTAGAGGGCAATTTTGTCCTCTGAGCCATCTTACAGTCACAATGATTCCAAAAGCTTCTGTAAGGCAAAAGGCACTGTCATTAGAACAAAATGACAACCTACAGATTGGTAAAAGATCTTCACCAACCCTACATCTGACAGAGGGCTAATATCCCAAATTTACAGAGAACTCAAGAAATTAAACACCAAGAAACCAAATAATCCAATCAAAAAATGGGGGACAGAGCTAAACTAAGAATTCACAAATGAAGAATCTCTAATGCCTGAGAGACACTTGAAGAAATGCTTAACATCCTTAATCATCAGAGAAGTACAATTCAAGATGACTCTGAGATTCTGTCTCACACCTATCAGAATGGCTAAGATCAAAAACTCCAATGACAGCACATGCTGGTGAGGTTGTGGAGAAAGGGGAGCACTCCTCCATTGCTGGTGGGAGTGCAGGCTTGTGCAACCACTATGGAAATAAGTCTGGCCTGATCTTAGAAAACTTGGAATAGGTCTACCTCAAGACCCAGACGTACTACTCCTGGACATATATCCAAGAGTTTCTTCACTAAACCACAAGGACTTTGGCTCAACTATGTTCATAGCAGCTTTATTTGTAATGGCTAGAAACTAGAAACAACCCAAACGCCCCTCAACCAAAGAACAGATGAAAAACAAAAACAAAAACTGTGGTACATTTACACAATGGAATACTACTCAACTATCGTAAACAAGGAAATCATGCAATTTGCAGCCAAATGGATGGAACTAGAAAAGCTCATCCTGAGTGAGCTAACCCAGACTCAGAAGGATGCATATGGCGTCTATTCACTTATAACTGTATGTTAGCCATCTAGTACAGGATAACTATCCCACAATCCACAGACCCAAAGAAACAGAAACCTAGCATAACTTTCCTATGAAAAATTCTGCCAAGCAGCAGATCAAAACAGATGCTGAGAGACACAGTCAAACAGCAGGTGGAGCTCTGGGAGTTCTATGTAAGAGAGGGAGGAGGAACAGAGAGACCCAGGGGGGGTCAAGATCAACACATGAAGATCAACAGAACCAACTAGCCTAGGCCCTAGAGGCTTACAGAGACTGAAACACTAACAACAACAAAAAAGTCATGTTTTTGCAGAAAACAGACATAACATTGTTACTTACTTTCTATGAATAATTTAGAAGGTGGGAGACTAGAAAAACTTATTTTTTCCTTGCTGCTATTTGAATGTCATACTTCTTCCCTTAAACTAAATGGATATCCTTTTACTTCGAGCAATTGGGAAAAAGGATATTTTTAAAAAATTGGGACTTTGCATGGGGAGCTGAAATTCATTCATGTTTCAAAACTGTCAGAAATTCAGAGGGAAGTTTCATTTATTGTCAAATTTTCAAGATGACTCATCATTTATCTGCACATGCCCACTTTTAGGATTCTGTACCACAGAGAAGTGTAAAATTATGTCTCTCAAAATAGCACCTAAGAAGTGCTAGCTGCAATATTCTTTCAGCCAATGGAAAATCAAACTTTGAAATGCTGAATGTTTTGTTGAATGCATTGTGATTATGGAGTGCTTGTGGGTCTTTTCCAGTATAAACAGAGCTATGCATACTGGAACGGTGACAGCTATGGTTGTCAGCCATGACTACATCTGGAACACGCGGGTTAGGTACACTTATGAGGGATTTTCTTAGTTAAAGCATTTGAAGTGGGAAGACCCATGTTTAAAACAGAACACTTTCTGTTGACAGTCAATATGAAAGATGTGAAATAAGTAAGCATCTGGTTTTTGTCTGTTTGCCCTCACTCTCAATTGCAAGTTCATTCCTTCACTGGCATTAGAGCCCACTTCTTTTAGATTTCACTGTATACTGAAGACCAGATGAGACATTCAGTTTCATGGACTGAACAAATACTGGAATCTTAGACTTACTGTTGGTAGAAGGCCATTGTTGAACTAGCTGGAACACAGACTGTAAACCTATCAAATCTCACATATACACCCAGACACATAAACACACTAACTCACACAGACACATACACACACACACACACTCTCTCTCTCTCTCTCTCTCTCTCTCTCTCTCTCTTCTATAATTTCTGTTCCTCTGGAGAACCATGACAAATACACCTACTGCTACATTCCCACAAACAAAATTTAAAGTAAAATTGATTACAAAATATGTACTATTTTAATTTGAAGGTATATACACTATAGATGCATATGATGCATATAGTATATGTTATAAATTATAAATAAGTTGTAATATATTATATAATAAGAACATATGCATATATATTTGTTTAGTTCTTTGAATAATTGTCAGTGAAATGTGCTCAAGGAAAAAAAGCAGAATATATCTTTAGTGACAGTCAAATAAATATTTAGAAGACTGAATAGAAAACTTTCTGTGCATTGCAAACATCTATAAACTTAATTTCATATGTTTAATATTATCCAAGATTATTTTAAATCTTAGTTTAGAATCATTTAAGTTAAAATTAATTAAGAAAATCAATGTTTTACTTTAGAGCTTAGCATATATTGTTTTACGGGCCAACTTAATGTAAACATATGTTCACAGTGTACTCTGAAGGAGACCTAGCATTGATGCCATTTTCAGAAATAAAAGACATAATTTACAACTCCTTATTTTATTTTAATCAGTTCTAGACATTGAACCTAGGCCCACAATAATGCAAGCCAGTGCCCCATACCTGAACTGTTCCCTAGCTATCATATAAAAAGGCTACTAAGCCAAATTTAAATCCAGTGAAATACAATAAGCAAATTTTAGATAGAATAATATGACATTTAATAATTATTGGTCATTTTTATTATAAAAATTAGATATTAGTGTATCTTGAGGTCATGCTTTTTGTTCTGCATTGATGCAATAGTGTACTCTACGTATGGTGCAGAAAACATAGAGCCTGGCAGATTACAAGCAATAAAGCCGCAGATGGGGAGAGTAGTCTAATTAATTCTGAAATCTGGTTCCTTTGAAAGAGAAGCATGTTCATAGCTGTTTAGCTGTTTCCTACCCACGTTCAGCATGCAGTCTTTCTTTCACTTAAATAAATTTATTTCACCAGGAAACACCCAGAGTTGCTGAGTTTATGCCCTGTTTTTTTTTCCCCAGCAATCATATTTCTAGGACAGCTGTTGTTTTATGTAAACTGACTATAAATAGAAAACACAGCACACAGAATTTTAAATGCAGATAATTAGGAAATATCAGTTGGTGTGGGTGCAAATCTATTTTGTAGGTGCATATGTACACAGAGGCTTCATTTATTCAGTAATCTAAAAAATAAACTAAATTGAGAATGTATAAGAAGACTAAGGATAATACACGGTAGGTGCATGGGAGATTATATATATGATTTCTTACATCAGAGCTTGTGTACGTTACATTTGAAATTTTAGTTTTAAGCCTGGAGAGAGAGAGTTCAATGATTACAAGCACATGTGGCTTTTGCAGAGGACCCAGGTTCATTTCCTAGCATCCACATGGTACCTTATAACCATTTATAATTCAGTGCCCTCTTCTGAATTCTGCAAGCCCCAGTCATACATGTGGTGCACATATTTCATAAACACAACATACTCACACATGAATTAAGTGCAAAATTTGTAATTAAAAGAAAAATAGCTTTATATATGGTTAATAAAATATGCTCTAAGTTAAGGATTTAGAATCACAAATTATACACTTAGAGTTGACTAGATATTCCTGTTTTGAATTATCAAAGCATACTTAGTAACAATAAGATACTATATAACCTTTTGGAGATTAAGCTTAGAATTACTTAAATGAGGGAATTCTTTAGAATTATTATGAATTCAATAGAATAAACTTCCTAAAGTCAAGAGAATTAAAATGTGGGGAAATTCACCTGTTTAGAGTAATTGTAGACATCATTTTGATTTTGTATTGGTATGAAGGAAAAAGAAATTAATTGGTCCAGAGTACACACAAATACTTTCCAAATGGAGTTTAGTGTGACTCTGTCATACATTTTGCAGTTTGGAAATCTTCTAGTAAACATTTAAGAGTCAGTAGTTAGGCTAGAACTATAATTTCTCAATCTTGAGATTATCTCAAGTTCTGGCATGTTTTAATTCTCTGAATGTCATTGTCTTAGTCAGTGTTCTATTGCTATGAAAAGGCACCATGAACATTGCAATGCTTGTAAAAGAATGTATTTAACTGAGGCTTGCTTACAGTTTCAGAGGTTTAGCCCATTATTATCATGGCGGTGAGCAAGGCAGCATGCCAACAGATGTGGTGCTGGAGAAGTAGTTGAGAGTTCTAATCTGGATCTCCATGTGGCAGGAAGAAACACTGGGCCTGGCTTGGATTTATGATATCCCAAAGAGCAACCCCAGTGACACACTTACTTCAACAAAGGGACCCCTCCTAATTCCCCTCAAGCAGTATCACTCCTTGATAACTAAGTATTCAAACATGTGAGCCTATAGGAGTCATTCTTATTCAAACCACCACTGATGTCGGTACTCCAGGTGCATGTGCCCTTTTATATGGAACTATGGAATGTAGGAAGTTCCAATCGATGTGAGATGAATGAAGGAAGTAAGAGTATTATTTTTACTCATTATATTTATCAACCCAGCACCTTTGATCTGTGATAAATTAGAAATGGTCTTTGAATAGTGGAGGAATTCTCTAATTTGAAGCTGGTTTGTTCAGTAAAGCCAGCAGGATGATAAAGTCTTTTGTGGATTCCCATTCTTAAAAATGTTTGCGTTTCTGTGGATCTTTATTCACAAGATTGTACAAGTATTTTCCAGAGACAGTAAAATGATGATGCAATGGTTCTAACAGATTTTTTTTTCTATCATTACAAAATTTATAGGATCAGGGTCTGCATTGATTGAAGTTTAATATTGTCAGAAATAGAAGTGTTGTTCCAAGGTCAACAACTTTAGAAAACTTCCAAATTTTACTGAGCCTCATCCGATGTGTTCATTTTTACAATGGTAGAAGAAACATATACTCTGCAATTGACAATAGGATCAGTAGACTCCACATGCCAAATGCCAGGTGACTGGGACTACATATGAGCTAAATAAAATCAAAGTGGTATTTTCTACATTTGTTTTTGCTGTGGCTGTACAGTATATGACAACAAAGTAAGGCTGAGAAGATAGATTTGCTATATGAAAACGTATCAACATAAATATCATGATGACAGAAACAGGACTAACTGTACATCTCAGTAGCTGACAGCTTATCAGATCCATGATTTGGAATGCTTCTTAGAAGCTAATGCCATTTAATGTCTTTATATTGGTCCTCAGAATATAGATACAGATTTCTCTGATGAACAATGGGTGGTAATATAACAGCTCAATTTATTATACCATTCCATGGTCATAACTATGGCAGGAAAAAGTCTGTCATTTCCCAAGGAATTGGAACTCTTTCTGCTCTGTTACAGCAGATGTAAAATTCAGTAAGCTACTGAGAATAGAGCCATTTGTAAAATTTAAATCTAGATGAATATTCTGAAACATCACACATTTTCTATCACAAAATTCTTTATAAATAATCATATTTTAAACGTGTGTGTGTGTGTGTGTGTGTGCATTCATTTACCTTTGGGTGTATGAACCTCCTTTGTTGAAACATAGATTCCATGGCACATTGCATAAAACTTATAGGAGTCAGTTTTCTCCTTCCATCATATGTGGTCTGATGATAAAATACAGGTTGCTCATTTTTTTATGCAAATACCTTTATTGGTGAGTCATCTAACCAGTCTATTTTTCATCCTAAATATATGTTTTGAATAATGGGACAAAGAGTAATTGATAGAACCATGATGTCAATTCAAATTACATCCAGAATTCTACACATGAATAAGTAGTGGGCTTGGGTTGATCATACTCCAAGGAAGTGTCTACTTCAAGACTGAAATGTTTAGAAACAGTCTCCAACATAGTATGAGGCTCAGAGAATGTCAGGAGGGCAACCTTACAGCTTCCCATACAGGGATATCATAGTTCTCCCTTTCTTCTTTCCTTTATGTATATTATTTTCCTTTTCATAATTTATATTGGATAATCTCTTTCCCTTGAATGAATGTAAAAATGGTATTTAAATGTTACTTAGTTTTGTTTGAACTTAATTCTGTTACTTTAACATTGAAAAAATTGCCTCAGCAAGAGTTGCACATCCATTTAAGATAAAAATTAACTAGTATCTTCAAAAGCAATTTTTTTTGTTTTTTGAAGTTTTCAAAGTGGTAATTAATTATTTTGAATTACTAAAGTTTCTTTTTTGTAAATATAAATGAGCCATATCTTGCTAAGATATTGATAATATAACTTGTTATTTGTCTGTATTAAATATAATAATACTATCAAGAAAACAATTATAATATTAAACTATGTTTAATGAAAATTTTAAAGTATGCTATTTTTAGAAGCATGCAAAGCACTCTAACCCTTTCCTTTCAAAGGAGTCTACATCTAAAATTAGTATTTAATTATTTTATGTAAACTTCTTGTTAGCATTGAAGTCCAAGACATTTATTGCTTTAGAATTGAACACATTGTATAAACATAAACTCACATATTTTTCAATATTCTATAAACTATGCATGTGAGTTTTCTTATTTAGTTCTTGCAAAAACATTTGGTTTACATTCTCAGCATTCTGTTATCTTTTTAGTAGCACATTTTATCCTTGTCGGTTGACTTTGAATGGGAAACAAAAGGACCATGCAAAGAGAGCATACTTCTTCCAGAATCACACAGCCTGAATGGCTCCAGCTCATTGTGCTGCCTGTGAATCCTGCTGATTTTCTTGACCTTGTTAAATGACTGCATATCCTTCAGAAGTCATTGGTATTTTAATTAGAAATGGGAAATATATTTTCTGATTACTCAGACTTTTTTCTAATAGCTAACAAAATATATTGATAGAAAAATAGAAGTTTCATAGTTTCATATGTTTGTACTCTACTTTCAATTCCATTCCTTTTCTATTTTGTTGTGATTTAAACAATTAAATATTTATCTAAAAATATATAGTGTTAACTATTCCTAGAACAGCCAGTATTGTGTTAATAAGTTTAAAAAAAAAATCAAGACTTCTAGAATGTCATTAATGAAAATGCTAGTTTTTATCAAGTGTATTGCTTATGGACACATACACACACACACACACACACACACACACACACACACACACACGGCAGGGGGCACTAATTTATAGCACCAGATTCCCCTCCTAACATTTGTATTGGAATTATTCTCCAGGCAGCATTCATTTGGCTAATAAGGTAAACTAAATATAATCCAGATTTTTTTCTTTCCAAGTGCTTATAATTAAAAGTTACTTTCATACCAGATTGTTTCTACATTTCATATTAATTCAATATTAGCTCTTCAAAAATTTATCTATGCCAATCCTTCATTGCAGATACTAAATGAAAAGATCATGTGCACAGTTCTTCACAGGACAAAGAAAACTATGACCAAGACTGTAGGTTCTAGTTAGAACAAAATTAGGTGTAATTTGAGAAGTTGGGAAAAAAAAAACCAACATCAAAACAGATACAGTGGGTTTTTATCCAAGATGAAAAGAAATGCCTCTCTTGTTTTGTCAGGAAGAATGGCAGAAGTGATTTAAGATATGTAATCAAATGACTAACGGTTAGACAGGTAACACATTAAAAAAGATTAATCATAAGCCATCAGGAAATGAGTGACATGGAAATATAAGGGGAGGATGAGGGTCAGAGTGAGCAAACCTAGCTACTCAGAGAGTGGCGTGTAGCTTTATATGTAATAGCTAGAAACTGGAAACAACCCAGATGTCCCTCAACTGAGGGCACTGTGATGGAGAGGTAACCTGAAGTAATAAATAAACATTAAAAAAATGTACAAAAGGATTTATTCAGTAATGCCTCAGTCCGTGGCCCCTATTTGGTTCTCAAAAATCTCTTTATTGAGATAATAAAAGACTAAATATGTACATCATGGCTATATGGAATGCAGTCCATGATAATTTCACAACCCTTCTTTATATAAAAGTTATGACAACCAGTGATAACATTTGTCTTTGAAAATGAGATAGTAGCCTGTGAGGAGATGCTAAGGAAATGTGTCTGAGAAGAAAATTCAGTGAAGTATCATACTGCATATTGGTAAGGAGAAAATGTTCATAAAAGATAAAACAGATTGCATGAATGGAAACATAAGTTTTTATAATTTCCTCAAGTTTTTATTATTGTCAATATGGGACTTTTATCATTTATATTCATGCATGTTTATCAGAATTATGGCCTGTATGTATACATGACATATTCTATTCTAAAAAATCATTATCATTCTGCAAATATTATGTACAAATATTTAGAGGAGCTAATTAAATTTTCATTTTAAAATATTTTATCTATTTTTAATCAGTTACTGAAAAAACTACATACAGATGAATCAGACAAGTTCTTGAAAAGGCCTTGGATTTTTAAAAATCTTCTCAAGATATATTTGATCCTTTTTTAAAGGCATAATTAATTGGAAAATTTGGAGATATATATGCTATCTTAAATAAATAGAGCTTGCATAGACCCTTACCTA
Source organism: Lophiomys imhausi (assembly GCA_907164525.1). NCBI lineage: Eukaryota > Metazoa > Chordata > Mammalia > Rodentia > Muridae > Lophiomys > Lophiomys imhausi. The sequence continues at coordinate 28,117,304 of CAJQZJ010001826.1, read as the reverse complement.
GATTAAAATCATTATTATAGTACTACGTATTGTTTCCACATGACAGAGCAAGTACAAAGAGATTGTTTCATTTATAATATAATAATTAGATTTGTAATAGTACTGTATAATATCTGTTATTATTTTTTACACATTAAAGATTTGACTATAAGAACTTTGTTTACTCTTTTGTTAAATTTATTCTACAATTATACATGTGTCATTGCATTAATAGTATCTCAATTTAAGATTTAAAAATACAAACTTTGTAAGATTCATCATTCTACTAAGTGTTTTGTCATTCAGAATTTTTGATTAAAACAAATATCTAATGCATTCTAATTTAATAATGCCGAAGCTATGAAGGATTATAAACCCCTCTTTAAGTGCTAAGTTCGTCAACACAAACTCATTGCTCTCACTGAATGATACATCATACAATACTGTATAGATTATCTTTTCACATGGATATGTTCATTTTCATATTAAATATTAGATTTATATGCACCTTTGTAGCAGAAAACAGTGAGTTTCTGTAGGGGCTGATAGGTTAATATAAGTTAGATTTAGTGAATACCTAAGTTTCTGATACAGTCTCTTAATTCGGGGCATGAAGATCAACTGCTGTGAGCAATTAGCTTATCAGCTTATGGAAGAAGTCAGGTGAAATGAGGGGAGTCTCTTTGGACTGAAAAACAAGGTTGAAGCCAGGTGAAACAAGGAAAGACTTTATGACCTGGCATTGCTTTCAACTGCTAAGTGGGCAGAGCCCAAATTAAGCTGAAGCAGGTGGAACAAGGAGTGATCCTATTTAAGGACAAGTGGCTGACGCCAGAGAGCTGCGTGCTAAGGGCCCCCGATATAGAGAGCTCCGAGAGTCCTGCTGGAGAAAGTTCTGGTAGACCAATGGCCAGATCTCCCTGAGGCAGAAGGAAGCTGGTGAGCAGAGAAAGCCTCGGCAAGACAGCAAAAGGCCAAGGACTAAACCCTGTGGCTCAGCTTTTGCCTAGAGGGGTTTGACCTGTCCGAACAGAGGCCTGAACGGAACTGTGGCCAGCTTTAAAGACTGAGGCAGAACGGCAGAGTTGCTGATACGAAGGAAGTAAGGTGGCCTACAGACGCTGAGGTCTCCCAGAGAGAAGAAAGCCTCAAGCCTTATTTAAAGTGAGACTTCCATAGCCAATTTACCCTGACGAACCTGCGTCTGAGCTATTCCAGAAAAAGGACTGCTAAGTGCGTTAAAGAGTCTACCCCCAAGACTGGTTTCCTGACGACTGAGGACCTGCCCCAGAGACTGTATCATTCTAAAAGGGTATGAAAGTAGTTGTTATGATTATCAATAGGTTTAGTGGATAGGTTAAAGGGGTTGTAGGAATTTATAGGATTAATAGTTAAGAAATTGTTGGTGTTTGTTATAAGTGAATTTAGTAATAAATAAATAAGAGTTAAATAAATAATAATTTAAAAGTTCGGTTACAAGTTTCAAGTAAAAACTAGAAAACACTTGGCATATAGAGGAAATTAATTCTTAAAAATTAAGTTTGTGCTTTTTCTTTGTTTTCTTTTTTCTGTTTACTTGTTTGTTCTGTTCTATTCTGTTTTGCTTTTATTTTATCACATTGTTAATAATTATTATTATGCTTTTGTATTATCATGTTATATTATTGCAATTTTATAGGTACTTGTTTGTATTCTATTGATAAAGAGAAAGAAAGGGAATGGATTTGGGTGGCTGGAAAAGTGGGAATGATCTGCGAATAACTGGGGTAGGGTATAATAATCAGAATATAGTGAATGAAAATAATCTATTTTCAAGAAAAAAGCCTCTCAAATTAGCATTTAAATATTATGTTACTATTTAAAATGTTATGGTCAAGGGCCTTCCCCAGGGTATTATAGAGTCTGATTCTGCTGTAATGCAGAGTCTATAAGGGAGAACTTATGTAACTTTATTATAGTTTCAAAAAGAAAAGAAAAAATTTGAAAAAAATCACAAAGGAAAAAAGTTTGTACAGTAATACATGAAAGGAAAAAGAAAAGATGACTCTTATGATCAAATTTGAACATGTTAAATGTGATCTATATGCCTGACACTGAGCTGATGAGTTTTCTATTTTATCTAACACTCATAGTATTCCAAGATTTATGAAAATTGCCTCATCCCATCCTCACTTTGTAGATCCAAAGAAAAGGAAGATTTTGAGGTGAAGTCCAAAGACTAAGATAGTACACAGGTCAGCCTGGCAGAGCTTCTTAAAAATCAGCATAACTGTTGAGTTAGGGTGATTTTGTTCTTGTTTCTTTTCTTGCCTTCTGTTCTCTAAAAGAAGATACTGAATTTTATGTCCCTCCATGGTAATAGTCTCCTTTCCATGTAGTAGATTTCTTTTGGACCCCAGTGTTAACAGAAGCGTTGGAAATGGAGCCAAGTTTGTTCTTCACTGTATCTTCTTTCCGTGCAAAAGGAAACAGTGACTTGTATCTCCACTACTACTGCCTTCATCTTTACCAGTTGTAGGGTCCACTCTCATTTTCCTTAATTGTTTTTAGAAAAATCCATCATGTACCTGCTAGTCAGAGGTGCTTTGTAACATGGCTGGCCTTCACTTTTAGGATCAAAATATTGCTCTCCTTGTGGAAAGGTAGTTTGCCTAATCCCTTTTGTATGGATTAATAAAGTAAATGAGTGTTTAGTTTAACTGCCTCAGAGGTAAGGAATAAAGATTGGAAAAAAAGCATGGGAACTGTTTTCTCTTCACAACCCACAATCTCACAATTGTGCCTGACCCCTCTGTAAATGTTACACCTCACAGTGATGACTGAGGTTTATATAATGCCTACTCTTCTTTATGGATGGCTGTTTCATTTATAAGTAATGTCAGCCTCTAGGAATGAGCTTTTATTCAGAGGAAGATGAGAGAGACACTCATGAAAATCAAAGCTGAAAAGTTAATCAACACTCCAAAGCATTAATAAATAAAGTAATAGGAATCCATCCTAGATGTGGAAGACAGATCTGAAATCCTAGTTCTGTCAACCCAATCCCAGCGTTACTGTTTATAGTCATAGTTGGAAGTGTTTCCACAGGGAAAGCCTGTGATGCTCAGTTTGGGAGCTTGGACTCTTGGACCTGGCAGCCCAGGGCTTAAACCCCAACTGTGCTGGTGCTGCCTGTCCTTATCTGAAACCAATTTCATTTCTTTGTGCATGGTAGAGAGATAATCTGTGAAAATTAGCATCTATGTAGCCCCCTCTGACTTCATGTTTAAGTAAAAATAGTGCAGCTTGAACGAAATGAATATATACTCAAGAAAGATCATTTTAAGTAAATTCCTGGAAAGTAAGGCTCCTGTAAACAAAGTAACACAGGACAGCAACAGACTGTGATGAGCAGTCTGGTCATATCTTATAAGAAAACAGCCTAAGAAGACTGAGGTGACTGGTTATGAGCAAAAACTTGGTTAAAAAAAAAAAAGAGATTGTCTTAGAAACAAGAGACTCCTTTTAATACATTTTTAAAATTTCTTCAAGTCACATCTCCATCGCAATCCCCTCCCTACTTCCCCCTCAGTCCCACCCTCCCACTCTCTTCCCCCTCAATCCCCCATCCCCTTCCTTTTTTTTTAAGTTTAAGGTATATCTTTTCCCCCCAACAGCTCCCCCTTTCAGTCCAACAAATGGCTCTTTCTCTCATAAAAATAAATACAATACAAAACAATGGAAATAATTAGGCCACATTATGAGAGTTATATGGCTTAGCATATAACAGTCCAGTCTTAGCATATAGCAATGTCCAGTCCATATGTATTTGGCACCTGACTTTAACATTCTACTATCTTACCATCTCCATGAGTTTAAAGTTCTATATCTAACTCAGCTTTCATTCTAACTTACATCACAATTTTAAAAACATCTTCTTAGATCCAAAACATCCTCTTAATTCCTAAACAACTCAAAATTTAACTATGAGATTCTAGCTGTCTAGTCGTCAACTACCTCAGAGACCTGAGAGGGACAAGAGACTTTTTAAAATAGTTTTTTTAATGTTTATTACTTCAGGTTATATCTACATCATAGTGTCCTCTTTCCACCCCTCCCAGTTCCACCCTCCCACTCTCTACCCCCTATCCCTTCCATCACACTCCTCTGGAGTGGATGGTCCCTACATATCAGTCCCCCACCCCAGTTCAGCAGTCATATGAGGGCCAAGAGCCTCCTCATACACTGGGGGCCTACAAGGCAGCACAACTAGGGCAAAGTGTCTCATTGACAGGGAGAAAAAGAAAAAGTCTATGTCCATGTTCCCTTTGGTGCGTTGGTTGTAGTATAGATATCCTGTACTATATAGCTAAAATCTGACTATAAGTGAATAGATGCCATGTGCATCTTTCTGAGTCTGAGTTAGCTCACTCAGATGAGCTTCTCTAGTTCCACCCACTTGGCTGCAAATTGTATAATTTCATTGTTTGTGATGACTGAGTAGTATTCCATTGTGTAGATGTTCCACAGTTTTGTTTGATTGTTTATCCATTCCTCGATTGAGGGGCATCTGGGTTGTTTCCAGTTTCTAGCTATTACAAAAAAGGCTGCTATGAACATAGATGAGGAAACACCCTTGTGGTTTGGTGAGGAATCATTTGGATGTATACCCAGAAGTGGTATGGCTGGGTCTTGAGGTAGAGCTATTCCAAGTTTTCTAAGATATTGCCAGACTGATTTCCATAGTGTATACAAGGTTGCATTCCCACCAGCAATGGAGAAGTGTTCTCCTTTCTCCATAACCTCGCCAGCATGTGCTGTCATTTGAGTTTTTGATCATAGCCATTCTGACAGGTGTGAGATGGAATTTCAGAGTCATCTTTAGTTGCATTTCTCTGATGATTAAGGATGCTGAGGATTTCTTCAAGTGTCTTTCAGCCATGAGGGAATTCTCCTTTGTGAATTATCTGTTTAGCTCTTTTCCCCATTTTTATTGGATTATTTGGTTTCTTTGCATTTAATTTCTTGAGTTCTTTGTAAATTATGGATATTAGCCCTCTGTCAAATGTGGGGTTGGTGAAGATCTTTTCCCAATCTGTAGGTTGTCATCTTGTTCAATGACAGTGTCTTTTGCCTTTTAGCATTATTCTGTTAGTAATATTTTAATTAAATGCAAGTCTGAAAGGTAGTTTTCCTCCTTGACCTCTCAGAATGGTGGATGTCCAAAGTGCTTAATGTACCATGAAAGTCCTCTCTAACTAGGTTATGCCTTTCATCTTTAGACATGTGTACTATCACAGTTCCCACCATACTTCTTATTCTTTAAAAGAGAAACATTAAGAACACTCCTCATGTTTATCCTGTGACCTTGTACCACCACCCCCATTCTTCAGACCCTCACCTACTCTGCACTTCAGTTCATACCTACTTACACCATTGTTTTCAGGGAATGATGCCTGATCACACCCAAGGTTTAGCACCAGCTTTCTACCAGTAAAAATTCATGTATTGAGAAGTCTGTAACCATCCCATTTTTAGACACCCACCTAGATTCAATATCAAACATTACCTTAAATTTTATTTCAATGAAAACTCCTTTAAAACACATGCATACTTAGTTCTTTTTCATTATTACCATTTGAGAATCTAATTTTGAAAACTAAAGCAGCTTGTATTCAGCATAAATGTGTTAAGTGTTTGTATTAATTAATTTATTTCTCATTATAATAAAATGTGCTATTAGTTTTATACTTGCATTTCTATTATGTTTTGAACAACATTGAAATCTGAATTGGAAAAGGTCTAGATAGTTTCCCTTTTATTGAACCCTGAGTTTGAAGCAGCTCACAGGCTTAAGGCAAAATTTTAACTTACCATTGAAACCTGCTTCAGTAAGGGTTGGCATGCTACCCACAGAGACCGTTCCCTGAAGCTCTATAACTCTATAACTCCCCACTGCAGGTTTGTCCTTACCTGTGACGTGTGTGCGCTCTTGTCTACTCTGGCAGTGGCGTGAACTGAGAAGTCAGCCTGTGACATGCAGTCCATTCACAGAAATGACTATATTCGGTCATTTGGCTCTCTGGCTTTCGGACACAGTCAGTTGGCATCTGTGTGTTATGTCATTTCCCTATGCAAAGCCCCAGGATAAGCTATAAGAACTCCATAGGCTCCATCCCTTCTCCTCCACAGTCTACACAGAAGGAAATAGCTATTAGTCCTGCTCTGCCTATGGACAGAAGCATCAGAGCCTCGACTGCTGCTTTTCCTGTGCACACTGATAAATTTTTCACTATTTCTTTGCAAGCACCCTCCTTTTTGTATCTGCTTGTGCTCTCTGAGCCTCACTTTCCTTATCTGAAAATTGGATATAATAATATTATCTAGCTCATAGACTTGCTTGGAGGGTCAAAGGCCGTAACATGAGTCAAGCTCTGAGGAGTAGGCCTGGCACATGACAAGCATGATGTGTAAAGCACATGCGTTACACTAAAGATGGACAAACCTAGACTCAAGAAGATGATGTAATTTTCCCAGTCTGGCCTAGAAAGCCTCAGAAAAAAATAATGAAGTCCATTTTGTCTGATGTACAAATATGCTTTCTCTTTGGACTGTTTACATTAAGTTCCAGGAAACTTATTAGTAGGAAACCACTGTACACCATATGTATCCTTGCTCTGCCCATTCTCAAAGAGAATCAATAACAAATGTGACTCTTGATGTTATTTTTTTTTTTAATCAGAGCATTAGTTTAACCATAGTCTAAAGATCTCTCTTTGGAGCCAGATGTTATGGATATCCCAATAGTATTTAGAGTTGGAGAACCACATTTTTAAAAACTTACATTTAACCAGCACACAGTCATTGAAATTTTTAAATACTTATGATATAGCGTGTTGTATCTTGGTATAAATACATTGTAGTATACACATCAAGTTAAACATAGCTTTCTGCTCAAATATATCTTTATTCATAGTGAAAACATTGAAGTCATTTCTTGTAGTCCCCTGAAGTGTAGGAAACACTGTCAACACCTGTCCTCCCCTAACTCTGCAATGGTGTATGTGTAAGGCCTATTTATGTATTGATAAGTCATATTAATATACTATTGACTGTGATCCAGCATGTTTCTCTCTTTTGCTTTTGCCCAGTGTCACTCGCCATTTAACTAGTTAAACTGTGTGTTTTTCACCTTCCATCACCTCTGACCTCAGTTATTTAAGAATTCTTTTACCCTTCTTCTACTATCCATAAGATTTTCCTTCCAGTCACCAAACAATTTCCTCCTAAAACTGAAGATTTGGGTCTAGCATCCTCAGATTCCATGTAATTTCTAATATAGGATGATAAATAGGTAATAAACAAAAAGCAAAAAGGTATTTGTTTTCTTCAATGAGCAGCAAATTCACAGTCAGCTTTGAAAACAGGACAACTTATCCTTGAATAAGGAAGCAGCTCCTCAAACCAGAAAAGGTTAGAACAGGACAGGAAGGAAGATGGGTATTTAAAGAAAAAGTTGCTCCTGCAAAAGGCCAAGAGCTTTGAAGAAAACACAGGGGACTGTGTCATTTCTGTCTCCATGGTGTTAGAATAAATCTAAAAATAGGAACTCAAACTTTTATTATCTGACAGATGTCATATGTCCTGCCAAGGTAAGATTTTTTTTGATTATCTAGTACAAGGACAGGCTAGATGCCTGCACACCCCTGGGAAAGATTGTTATATATATAATATCATGCACACAAATACATACACAAATCTTCCTGAAAACTGAATGAGAATTCATTTTATCTTAAGATAAGCCCGCCTCATTTTCCTTGGTAAACCAAAGAGACAGTAGCAGCAGAAGATTAATACCTTAAGGTGACATATTTGATGTTTAAAGTAGACTAGGGGGATGCTCTCCATCCACATTGAACTGTTTCCTAATGCACCATTATCTCTGTGGCAGCCTGCGAGTGGGAGTTAAGGATGTAGATAGAAAACCTAAATATCTGTCTGCATATCCCCCAAAATGTGAAGGTCACATAGGCAAGTACAAATTTACTTATCTCCTCCTTGCTTTTTAGTGCAGAAATAATGATATGTTCAAATTTCTCTTCTGCCTTTCCCAGTGTATGCTAAATTTCCAATAAATGATTTGTGGATTGAATTGTTTCTTATGAGAAAACTAAAGCTGGCTCTGGGGAAAAAACAGCTATACACGGATTTGATTCAGCCAATTACATAGATTTACTTACACAATGTCTCAGCATGGCTAAACATGGAGCTAGAAAGCAATGAAGAAATCATTCTAGCATGGCTCCAAAAATTATTTTCTCTCTATACTATTTAGGAAAGAATTGCAGTAAGAGAATTTCAAACTATGGATATAACTGTAAGATGCAAAGGGAAAGCTGTCCGTCTCCAAGTGTGATGAAGATGTGTACATTGCAGCATGCACAGAGTTCGAAGCTCACCAAAGCCTTCAAAGTACCATCTTAATCTTCATCTCCCATGCTTGTAGATCCTATATTAACATATACATACAATGTTCCATCTACTTTGGAATATTTAGATGGTTCAGAGAAGAGTGAATCAAAATGACCATAATTAATGAAGAAACAATGCTGCATTTCTCCAAGAAAAAAAATGTAGTGTGATAGAAGGTACTGATACATAGAAAGAATCAATTCATTCAATCTACAGGCCTAGGGTAAAAGAGTCCAGGAAAAAATAGTGTACAAAAAAAAATTGGAGGCCATTAAGGGTTGAGTGTTTATGCAGGAGAGACTATGCTATGTTATAATGGGATGCATTTATGATGTGGAGTAAGACATATTAGGGAGAATCAATGAAGAATAATCTATCATTGATAATACTAACAGGATTAAAATAAGGAGTGTTTACTAAACACCCTAGGCTGTCAGGTCATTTCCCCAGGCATTCCCTCTGGGACACAGAATCCTATTTAATGAATATTCTGTGTTGTTGTCTCTAATCTTGGTGCAAAGCAACATTTCATTAATTCAGTTTTGAAATGCTAGAAGAAAATTTAGAAATTATCCTTCTACCTAGGCTTGCTGATGATAGGTTCCACCATGAGTTGTTTCCTGATTACTTGTCTACCAAGGTGATATCCCCTTTATCTCTGAGGAAATGTGTGGCACTGGCTTTCTGAAGAACTCAGCCATTACTCACAAATCGCATTTGCAGGAAAAAGTACAAACTTGTGGTATGTTCCTCTGGGATGGGGACAAGAACTTTCTTCCATTGCCAGCATGTGCCTTATTTTCTCTTCATATCTAAGCCTTTATTTAGTTGTTATCTTCTCTAGATCATGCTTAATTACCATGATGGTGTGCAAGTATTGGAACTAAATACAATTTCTTCTTTAGTTGGATAATTGAATTATGTCAACTTCAAGTTTCTAAGGAGCCAATTACAAGTGAGATGGCACTGATTTACCTCTATCTATGGACTCTCTCGGTTCCAGGCTTTCATTTGCTGCCTGCCATCATCTCACTTCCACTCTCGACTGTTTAGAGTGTTCAGAGTGTGAATCTCAAGAGCAAAACTAAAGCATGCATTTCCATTCATGCTGGCTCAGAAAGCATCAAGCAGCCTAGCCATGAAGGGTTAATTTGGAAATTCTTTGCTCCTTGACTGCATAGAGATTTATTTGGCCTAAGCAGATGGGAAATGAGGCTTTTCTCTTATTATCAAATCCTACTAAAATAAATTGTGGCTGATTCATGACAAGCTGCAAATAGCAACCTTGAGATTTTATGCTTTCTGTGATATTTCTCAGCAAAGTGCATAAAATGCACTTCACAGAGTCCTCCCTAAGCAATTAGCACCATTAATGCCTTCAGTGAGCATATGGTCACAGTGGAGAGGAAATTAGCCCCATGCCACATCTCCGCAACTGTTTGTATACTTTTGGACACAGTTCATTAGAGTGCCTTTCCTTCAAATCTATCTCCCTTAAAGAGGCTGTGCTACGTGTTATCTTAATAGTCAATTATTTAGCTTCCCCCAGTGACTACCTTTCTGAGGAAGAATGCCCTTCTGTTTATATCTCCTCCAATCCTTCCAATTTACAATGATCATGGGCTGTATATTTCTCCCAGTTGTACTCACCCTCGGCTAATGCAAATATGTAACTCCTTTTAAAAATCCCAAACTCAATTTTATTATAACACTCAAAGATAACATAGCCACAATTCTAATGAAAACCATATTTGTTTGTTTTTTCTTGTTGTTGCTGTTATTATTTTTATTAATTTCTATGGAAGTCACCAAACAGTTGAACTGCAGTTTCTTGGGCTGTCAATTCTGCTTTCACACCACAACCCTTTTTATTAAGCTTCTCCTGGCAGATGATGTTGGACTCACTGGGGACAGCTTTGGGGTCTAAGTAAGGCAGTATTAAAGATCCATGCAGTTTATGTGCATTTATGTAGTAAGTAACCAGTAATGTACTTGAGATCTTATCCAGTGTCAGTAAACCTATTCCAAATAATCCTGCTGTTCACTGTTGTGACCCGAAGGCAAAAAGATCAAAACCATGTGCTCCATGTAGCCTGTGAGACCCAGAGAGGAAACACAAGGATAGTGCAAGAGACAGGAAATTAGAAATGACAGAAATCTGTAATCTGAAAAATGGTAAGACCTTAAAAATCACTGATAGAAAGGATGTGGAAGTAGGGAGGAGTTAGGATGAGTTGGCAAAAGCCACAGTCAGAATGTATTGTATTAAAAATCTATTTTCAAATTAAAAATCACATATGAAAACAAAAAAATGTTATTTTCCAAACTTGTGTGGGATACTTGATATTTCTAATGAGAAGATGTAAGTGAAAATAAAAAAAATTAAAGGACACAATAAGTAATAGCATTTTAATAAATCAAAAGATATTTAAATGATCTTTCATATAAAATTATGAGATTATTGCTGCTTGAAGAGGTCATAATAAAAAGGTCTAAGGCCATGCATGAGAAAAATCCAAGACTGTTATAAATGCCTTTGCATACCACAATGCTGACTTCTTGTATGTAGCAATGGTTTTCTCTCCCCCAAACACTAATGCCCCTAATAATTTTTATAAAGTTTATCATATTTTCTTATTTGTTGTTAATTGCTCCCTTTTCTGATTGTGTTATATATTATCTTTTCTCCATGATTCTTTCCTCAAAATATATTTATGCCATCATCTTTTATAAAGATTTTTTAAAATTTTATACAATCCCTACATGAAGAAAGTTTTTACTGAGAAATCTGTGATTCTGGATTCCTTGATCAGAATGATACTCAGAACTATTGTAATATCTTATTGATCTTGATCTCTTTACTAATAATATGATACTGTTTCTACTTATACACATCCACTAAGGAGGAAGAAATAACTCTTTATCCATTCTTTCATCAGCTATTTGTGGTCTTCTATCAATATGGCATTGTGATGAATGACAGGTTTACATGGATATCCATGTAGGTTCACGCACCTAGGGGCTTCAGCTCAAACCCACAATTTCCTCCATACCAAAGTCTAATATATATTCTCATATTACCCTGAGACTTGATGAGGATAGTTGTTAAACCATGTATACCTACTGAGATTCAACTTTGGAGAAAGAGTATCTAGTTTTGGAAAGATAGTAAAAATGAAACTGAAATCATATAATAAAAAATAAGCATCTCTACTTCTGCACAAAGGTAAGGTAAACTAAATTGTTACAGAGGAGCTTATCTGGAAAAAAAAATGAAAGTTGGCTATCACTAACATTGGAATGGTAACACAAAGATATTCAAATATAAAAGTATCACTACATAGATCACTGTATTTCAATAGATCTCATTTATTTAAGACAGTTTAAAAGGATGTAAAGTTAAGGTCACAACTTACATTTTTAAGGCATCGGGCTACACTACCTAAAAACAAAATCAAGCTGATATCATTGAAAATAGAAGTCTGTCAAGCAGAAAAAAATAAATGGACATTCTTTGTGGTACACTGCTGGATGGCCATTGACATTCACCCTGTCTCTCAATTTCCTGTAACTAATATTCACAATGGCCACTGCAATGGTACTATTGCCAGCAAAGAACCTTGGGCAGTATTTGAGGGATATGACATATAGCTCCAGGAGATACTGACTTTGTATTTTGATTCGGTCATTTGAAGTGTTAGATCTTGGAGAAAATCGTCAAAATTTTTGAAGCTCAATTTTCTCAGCAGTTGAATGGATATAGGGATGTTTATTGATTGTACACTTGTTCATCTCACCTTAAGTAATGCAAGTGATGATGTAACTGGGTTTTAAGATTTCTTTCTGTAATTATTAAATGTGTGAGCAGCACCTAAAGAATGTTCTGATGAAGGACAAGGAAAGTGGAACATCACTGTGAGAAAATACTCACAAACAGGAAGAGTTCTAAAACTTACCCTGTAAGACTAAAAGCAAGACATCTTTATTTTATTTTATTTTATTTTTTGAAAGATAGCAGACCCTGGGGAGGGAATCATTGTGAAGTATCTTGTATAGTATAGTTTATAGTAATATGCAAAAGCTACTTTGGCTGAGTCCTACATATAATTCCTTCAGCTTGCACGTGATTTTAGACCCTACCCCATGCTTTGTGATCTCTCTGCTGACCACCCTTCAATAGTCCATGAATATTATAAATAAACAACTCATCTGAATTTGGTGAGTATTTGAAAGGGTCCTAGCTATCTAAGCTATCTAGTTGGGAACTACTTGAACTGTGTTAGAAAATACAGTGCATATGCTTTTCATTATGCCTGACAAATGAAAAGTTAACAGAAAGAGGGAAACACATGTTAACACAACTATGAAATAAAAGTCTCAGGAAATGTTGTGATGTGTCATGGTGCCCAGTTAAATCAGAGGCAGAAGCTGAGAAATTATCTGCCATGCTTGATCTCTTCAAAAAACTATACTAGTACATCCTTTTATTCCCATATTAGGACATCACATTTATAATAGAATTATCAATATACTTCTATATAATTGGTATCTCTATGTGACAAATGTTCTGCAAATATTCTTTGCATAAGAGACCACCATGAAACATTTTAGAATGCTCTTTTCAATGATTCAAAATAACCCTAGGGTATTCCTAACACTATTAAATTTATAAAGAGATATATCATGGCAAGAGGAATTTCTTTTCTGGTTTAACCTATTTGGTATTCTATATGCCTCTTAGAATTTTACCAGCATCTCTTTCTTTAGGTTTGGGAAATTTTCTTCTATGATTTTGTTGAAAATATTTCTTGGACCTTAGAGTCAGGAGTCTTCCCTTTCATCTATGCCTATAATTCTTAGGTTCTGACTTTTCATTAAGTCCTTGATTTCTTGGATGTTGTGAGTGAGGATGTTTTTAGATATTTCATTTTCTTTTGTTGTACTGATTTCTTCTATCGCGTCTTCCACACCTGAGATTCGTTCTTCCATCTCTTGTATCCTATTGGTAATACTCAAGTCTGTAGTTACAGTTCTCTTTCCTTGGTTTTTCACCTCCAGGATATCTCTTCTTGAGCTTTCTTTAATGCTTCCATTTCCGATTTCAAGTCTTGAACATTTCCTACTTCAACTTGGTTATCATTGTCTACAAATCTTTCATAGCCTTGTCTCTTTCCCACTCTTGTTGACTGAGTTAGCTTGGAGTTCTCTAATGGAGTTCTCCATTGCTTTTATTTGTAAAATTGTGATTTTTAAAATTCTTTCAGGAATTTATTTTCTTCTTGTAAGGACTCTATCATTTTTCCTAAGTATAGATTTGTCATCGTTTTCGTGTGTTTCAGCTGTAGTAGGATGGTCAATGCTTGCTGTATGAGCATGGCTGAATTTTGTTGGAGTCATATTTCCCTGACTTTTGTAAGTTCTATTTGTTCACTGGCCTTTAGACATCTGGTTTTCCTTACCTGCTAATTCCTGGTGCCTTCTGGACTTGGTGCCAAGGAAGAAGATTTGGTGTAGAGGCCGTACAATCTTGGTGACCTGTAGCTCTCCACAGGCTGGATGGGACCTTGTGTTGGGATCTGATTCTCAGTGGGTCTTCTACAGCTCACCCTTTCTTGTTGTGTCCCAACTGTGTACTCAGGCCAGGGGATGAAGTGGGATATGTCAGGGAAAACATATTCCTGAGATCCAGGTTGGACTTTTTAGTGATGTCAGTGGGGGTTAGCAAACCACAAACTGTGGTCTAGAGCTGCAGTTCCCCTGCAGCTTGTGCAACAGGACTGTGATCATGCACCTTCCAAGCTGCTCTTGGGGTCTCACGGGTTCAACATGCACATTGTAGTCAGAAGCACTATCATATGGTACAGCCCACGTCCCCCAGGCAGTGATCAATGGTCCAGGGTTGTTTCACTGCTCCAGGATCAGAGCTCTCTGTGTTGCAGCCTTGGTGTTCAGCTGAGGGGAAGGGCAAGTGCCAACAGCGAGTTTCGATGTGGAGTTCACACCCTGTTCACAGTGCTTGGATTTGGGAAAGCTCAGCTGCCTTTATCTAGTCAGAATCACTATGCTCTAGTCCAGCATGCCTAAGCCGGTGGGGCTTCTGGAAGTTTCCCGGTAGTGAGGGCATCAGAACTGTGGTCAGGACTGTGGTCATGGTCCTTCCAGGCTGCTCTCAGGGGGATCCCAATCAACCTATGCATCTCAATTAGAAACTCTGTTCAGTGCCACCCACTCACTGGGGCAGCATGCAATGGTCCAGAACTGCTCCACTGCTCCAGGTGGAGATCTTGATGCTTTGGTCTGAGGCTGTAGACTGAGTGCCCTGCCAAAGTGGGCATAAGCGGAAGTTCCAATATGGAGTTCACAAGGCATTGACAGCACTTGGACTCAGGGTAAGCTCAGCAGCCTTTTCCCTGTCCAAAGTGTTGTGTTCCAAAGCAACTTCCCTGGGTCAGTAGACTTTCTAACAGTTTCCCTGTAGCTAGGGTGTCAGGACTGTGGATATGGTCCTCCGAAGCTACACTCAGATGAGTCTCAGGATCAGCCTGTGCCTCTCAGACTGAAGCTCTGTGAAGCAGTGCAGCCTGGTTGCTTGTGAGGCACACAATGGTCCAGAACTGCTTTATTGCTCTGGACTGAGATGTAGATGCTGTACCCTGAGTGTCCAGTGGAGTGCCCAGCCGAGGGGCCAGGCAAGGTGGGAGCAGGGAGTTCCAATATGTAGTCTATACCCTGACCACAGCATGTTTGGGCTCAGGGAAGCTCAGGACCTATTAGTTCTATTGTCCATTTATGGGTCAGCCAGATGCCGCCATGTTGCAAATCCCAGGGAGAATTGCCTTCAATCTTAGCATAGTAGCTCTGATGGTCTTCTTTTGGGTGTCAGAATGCCTTCAGGAAAGCTGCAGACTCAAGAAACTGAGAAGGGCCTGTTTCAGGTTGAGGCTGCCAGCTGGTGTCATGAAAAGGTCCGATCTGCCAGCTCTTCCACTGCAGCAGGAAAAACTCTGTCTCCTTCCTGTGTCTGGGGACTCTGTTCTTCCAGTATCTATATGTCCTGTACAGACAGAGTTCTTTATTGTCCCAGATAGACTTGCACCTCTGAAACTGCCATTCAACAGGAGTATATATCTGTGTGGTCTGCAGTCTTCCTGAGGATCAGAATGCGTCTGAGCTTATTGTTGCCATCTTCCCGAGTCCCGTCTTAAAGGTTTTCACCAGGATTTCTAAAGGATGGACAAGATAATTGACACAAAAATAGCCAATAAGATTGCATTAGTTACACAATTAAATTTTTTTCCTTTTTTATACATATTTCCATGATTTCATCAATTTTAAAGGCAAATTCAAAGTTTTCTTTTATTTTTTGTGTCATAATATGAATACAATTATTCCATGGTTTAGTAACTTTTTGTACATCTCTATAATATGCCAATATGACCTAATTATGATGATGCTCAAACTGCCCCCCAAATATTTTATAGCTCTACCTCCAAATTTCCAGAGGTGTTCCTAACACAAAGGAAGTCCTTGGTGTACTAGTTTGTGATTACATTAATCAATTATGGAAAATTTCAAAGAATGAATGTAGGAATGGATTAATGAATGTCATCTGGCTGAAGTTTTGAAAGTATAGTAAAGACTATATTTGACAATATTTAATAACAGTGTACCTAAGGTTTGAATACCATATTCATGCAAAAATGGTAAACTTTGAATTATTTTAAGTTCTCAGAAAGATATATGTTTACTCAGAATGGTGTGGTTACATATAATAATGTGGCAGACATATAGACTCTGAATGAAATCCGTTAGCTTCTAATTTCTAGTGAATGTGTGACATCCTGCAGTTCCCTCCCATTCTATCCTTGTTTCTGACTTTTCTCCTCATTTTATTGCAATGTGATGACTTCAAGCATCTATGATGTGGGAACAAGAGATTTCACTTGCTAAGTAGAAGTAAAATTATACAAACACTTAAAAGATTTTTATCTCAAACTGTATTTTTACTTTTTATGTTATATATTCTTGTTCTATTTTAAATTGAAATTTATAATGTGGCATATTTCTAGGTTACTTGCTTTGTGGTGGGCCTTACAAAATTGCCTCTTGTAGTTTCTTTGAAAATTTCCTCAGTGTGTTCTTAATTATGGCCACTCTATTGTGGAAAGAACAACATAACATTCTTCCTAATTCTAGCTGAGCTTATCAACTAACATCTCCTTCATAGCCTTTACCTAGCAATTCACAATATATAATTTAAGACACATTAGAAACCAACAGGTAGGAAAATTATAGTATAGGAGAATTCAACAAGTCATTAATCTCCTACACACTGAATATTTATTTAAATATTCTGTGGTATATTATTAGGTAGTAATAATATACAAAAACATGCATAGATTTTCTACAGAAAACTATGAGATAATTGCACTATATTATAATTATATATTTTGATTATTTTCTACTACACTACTATTACCATAATACACACCCAATGTATGTGTGTCTTAATGTATATATCATATAATATATATTATATATTGTATATATTATATAATATAAATATATAATATACATTATATAACATATATAGCGTTATATTATATATATTGTGGTGTAGTTTTATATATATAAGGCACACACAAACACAAAAAATTTGAAAGTAGATAAAATACAAGTTGTTTTTTGAGATATAGTTTTTGATGTTTTAGCATTTTATTTGTCCATATTTATCTTAAATTTTAATGAAAATTTTAATTGACACTGTAACTGACACTTGTTTAAAGTTTTCTTTTCTTTTTTTGGAAATTATATCCTAATTCTTGGTACACAGCTAACTGCTTCAATTACACTGTGAGGTTACTCCTCTCTCCTATATTGCCTCACTGAACTGTAGCAGACACATCAGTCCACTGATACAGACATTCTATCCGAAAACACCGACCACATGAATTTGTAGATATGTATCCTATTTTGATTTTTGTATCAATTTATTAATATAATAAATTAATGTTTATTTTGTTGTGAATCAGTAGAATATGATAACATAATTAAAGAGGCATTTTTGGAAAGCTGGCTGTGTCTATTTATTTTAGGAGTTTGTAGCCATTACTCAGAGATCCTGGGAAGTATGGCCTACAAATGCTGTGCTTATGGGGCATAGAGGCCATGCTTTTTCTGTTGTTGTTGTCCTTATTTTGTGTGCTTGAGGTGGAACACAGGACGTTGTGCCTGTTATATATGTACTTGTATGGCTCTATCATCAAGCTGTCCATCAGACCAGAAATTAATGTGCATTAATTCCCACACGTGTTATAGGGTTGGAAAGCCCTTAAAATCAAACCCCAGTGTTTTGGTGGTATCACATAGTCACCTGTTTATGGAGTATAGGATGACATGGGATTAATTATAAACTATTTCAAAAATGATAATGCAAACTGTTTTCTCTCCCCATTCAGAATTAATATCTTTCCAATCTCATAAAAATTAGGGAATTATTGTATCTCATAAAAATACCTATGCAGTGGATCTGATAATATGTCTAGAGATGACCCCGTTTATGACACTGTTAATCAGACTACCATTCTGAATGACGCCATGTGTACAGTCTGAAATTTGGGGAGGGTGCTCATTTTGGAAATAATTAAAATTGAATTGTGTGGCAATAGCTTGTATGCTTCATTTCCTCAGTTTACAATATTAGACTGGATGCAATTTAAATTTATATCGATTAAATGTAAATTTCTACCACTAAAATACCCATATGCTTTCCCTCCCCTCAGTGAAGAATGTAGGTGTTCTAGGCTGACAACTATCATGGTAAATCATATATTTGCACATCTAGTGATTCCAAACATGATGAAGATAATTCAGGAGTTCTTAATTAAAAATTAGAATTAGAATTTATAGAGAGAGGATACACCTTGGGTAGCACATATAAGCAGAATGATTGTAGGCAAGGTAAGTGGCTGTTGTCACATAAGTTCAAATAGAGTGTATTAACATTTAGATAAGTGGGGAAATATATGTGAAGAATATGAAGCTGTTTATTTTTATGTTAACTTTAGTCTGAAGTCTATGTCTGATGAAAAGCAAGGGATTCATCACTGGCTAGGCCAAATGGTTCAACTTTGATTGCTTTATTTAGCAGCTACAAATGTGCATGTCAGGTAAGACAAAGAATCACATGCTGTAATGCCAGTACTCAGGAAATAGGACAGAGATCTCTTCAAGTCTGAGACCAGTTCAGTCTATACAGCATTCTGTGCCATTCTATGTTACACAATGCCACAGTGTCTCAACAAACAAACAAACAAAACCTAACATTTATTTGGAGTCTCTGTAATAGATACAAAGCTAGGTGTCTTAGGATTTTTAATGCAGTGATGGAACACCATGACCAAAGCAACTTGGGTAGGAAAGGGTTTATTCAGCTTATGTTTCCACATCATAGTTCCTTATTAATTAAAGTGAGGGTACGAACTCAAGCAAGACAGGAGCCTAGAAGCATAACTCATGTGGAGGCCACTGGGGTGTCCTGCTTACTGGCTTGCTCATCATGACTTGCTCACCCTGCTTTCTTGTAGAAGCCAGGACTAGTAGCTGAGCGATGGCAAAACCCATAATGGGCTCAGCCTTCCTCCATTAATCACTAATTTAAAAAATGTCTCACAGGCTTGCCTACAGCAGTATCTCATGGAAGCATTTTCTCAATTGAAGGTCCTTCCTCTTTGATAACTCTGGCTTGTGTCAAGTTGACATAAAACTGCCAGTATAATAGGGCACACCTTAGTAAAAGCTCCCATAATTCAAGTTAGGACTTACACTTAAAAGGTAAAAGCAGGAGTCATTTTTAAAAAATGTCGATTTATTACTTCAGGTTACATCTCCATCACAGTACCCTCTTCCCAACCCTCCCAGTCCCACCCTCCCACCCTCTACCCCCTAACCCTTCCATCCCACTCCTCTGGAGTGGAATGTCCCTACATAACAGTCCCCCACCCCAGTTCAGCAGTCATATGAGGGCCAAGAGCCTCCTCATACACTGGGGGCCTACAAGGCAGAACCACTAGAGCAAAGTGTCTCATTGACAGGAAAAATGTCTATATTCAGATTTCTGTTGATTGTTAAAACATCTGAAGATGAGAAAATTGT
Organism: Lophiomys imhausi; assembly: GCA_907164525.1. Taxonomy (NCBI): domain Eukaryota; kingdom Metazoa; phylum Chordata; class Mammalia; order Rodentia; family Muridae; genus Lophiomys; species Lophiomys imhausi. The sequence goes on along the minus strand of CAJQZJ010001826.1, from coordinate 28,097,720 downwards.
CTTGTTATTCTAACCGACAAATGATAAAGGCCTCTCAGAAGTTTTTAAATAAAATTTAAAGGGTTCTAAGAAAAAAACCTGTTGTATTCCAACTGACATTGAGGAAAAAATTTATATTTATAAATTTATATTGTGTACTTATATTTATATAAATATACATATATATTTTTATAAATTTATATATGCAGGAGAACATATATGTTAAAATTTTAATTTCATTTTTATTTTTAGTGTATGTATGTTTGCTTGCATACATATATATCTATCAGATGCATGCATGGCCCAGAGAGGAGAGAAGAAGTCCTATAATTATAGTAACAGGTAATTGTGAGGTGTCATTTGAGCATCAGTAACCAAACTCAGGTTCTCCATAAAAGTAGAAATTGCTACTAACCATTGAGCTGTCTCGGCAGATTTAAAATTACTGTTCTTAATTAAGGATTTGAGTCATAAGGTTCTGAAAGGAGAAAATAAATAAGCATTTCACTAGTGCCTATAGTGTTATACCACATAGTTCTAAAACATACCGAATTGAGAAATAATATTATTTAATGTTTAAAGATTTCTGTAAGTTTCACTGATATATTAATTATGGAAATATAATGGCAGTGCTATATTATATTTCTGCTACTTGTCAAAGAACTATAATTTATTAATTATATGGCAAAGTCAAATTCAGTTTATTTGAATATTATTCATATGACATTATAAAGGAGTTCTCATGTATAGGTATATAAGTATTAATATATTCTAATTTCTACAAACTTTAATTCACTTATTAAAACTTGAATTAGTGAAATAACTGTGATTACTTCCCTTGGTATGTGAGGGGGAAGGGTTTGATACAGACATTGCTCAAAATAGCAGTGCCATAGACCTATACAGTTAGTGTTCACAAAATAAAGTACCTTTCCTTGATGTTCCCCTCCTCTAACCAGTACATTGTCTCTCAAATATCTTGTTCACTACCATGGACTACATGGCAGTATGCCACATCTGTCTTTAAATGTTGAAACTCTATCATTCCTAATGTTACAGTGCTTGGACGTAGACCCTTAACAAGATGGTTAGATTCCTCCAGTGACAATATTATGGTAAGTTTCTTATGAAAAGAACTACCAAATAACTGATAACACTCATTCTATCATCTATGTACCTATCTATCCATCTATCATCTACCTACCTACCTATCTATCATTCTATCTGTCATCCATTAGTCTCTCACCTATCTTTCTGTTTATCTCTTAACCTCCCAATTACTATCTCTTTAATTTTAAGAATTTCATGTATGGATTCTATTAAATATGATAAATAATTCCCTATTTCCCCTCTAAAACTCTTCCTCAAACACACCCCCTACCAATACCAAGTCATTTTTGTTTGTTTGTTTTAATTTATGAAATCTCGTTTGTGCTCTTCTTGTTTTCATGGATATAGGACCAACCTTTGCAGTGTAGGAATCCTGTCACTCAGTGGTTACAACATCAATGAGGAATGATTCTCCAGAACCTATTAACTGGTATTATCTCATCTGTAATAGGTGGAACCTGGAGTTCAGCTACCCCTCTTATGGTGGATTTTGGCATAATTGGTTGTGTCAGGTAACTACAGCTTCTATATGTTCATGATTTCATTAGTTGTGTTATGTTCATAATATAGGTTTTTATAGAATTGTTTCCTATTCTCTGTTGTAAAAGTATCTTTTAATCACCAGATGTAATTGTCATCTCCAAAGCTTACTGCCTCTGTCTACTAACCTAATCCTAGACTAGGAAGCTTTTAATCTCCATAGAATCTTTTTTTAAATAATTTATTTTTTATTTCTTCAAGTTACATCTCAATCACAATCCCCTCCCTACTCCCCTCTCTGGTCCCACCTTTCCACCCTCATCCCCCTCAACCCCCCATCCTCTTCCTTTTTTTTTTTTTTTTTTTTTAGTTTAAGGTATTTCTTTTTCCCCCCAACAGCTCTCCTTTTCAGTCCAACAAATGGTTCTTTCTCTTAGAACTATAAATACAATACAAAACAACAGAAATAGATAGGACAAAATTATGATAGTTATATGGCTTAGCATACATTCCCAATGTCCAGTCCATATGTATTTGGCACCTGACTTTAACATTCTACTATCTAATCATCTCCATGAGTTTAAAGTTCTATATTTAACTCAGCTTTCATACTAACTGGACTCACAATTTTAAAAATATCTTCATAGATCCAGAACACCCTCTTGATTTCTAAACAACTCAAAATTTAACTATGAGACTCTAGCTATCTATTCTTCAACCACCTCAGAGAACTGAGAGGGATAAATATATATGATCATGTAGGAAGTGCAGGGCCCGCAGCTTCCAAAACTAAGAAATGACATACCAGTGGCTGCCTGGACAATTCCCATTTTCTCTCCATACATTACAGCATCAATCTTCAGCCATTTGGCCCTGTTTCTCTGAGACATTGATTGTAGAGCAGGAATTACGAAGGACTTACATACCCTGTCTTGGCAGAGCTAGACTCTCGACTTACCTGCTTCCAAGTTTTGTCCTTTTTGGACAGCAGTCTGTCTACAGTTGAAGCAAGGGGTTTTTCTTGCCAAGAGAAAGGCTTACCACCAATTCAACCATCTCCCACTGGAGATTCTTTGATGCTCATCTTCTACTTGGAGTAGAATAGGGGGTGCTGTCAGGAACTGACATGTCTTGATATCCAAAAATCTTAAGTTAAGAAAACATCTTTGAATGCCATATTCTGCAGATCTCTTGAGGTTTTTGAAGATGCCCTATCTATCTCTTATATTTAGATAAGCAAATGTTGCTTGTCTCTTAGCAACTTGATTTCTGAGTAGCTTAGAAAATAACTGTGATAGACTGTCATAGTAACTAACAAAATGACATGTTTGCATGACTATTAATTTCCATTTCTTAATTATCCTAAACAGTTTATGACAGTTGGTAGCAAGAGGCCAAAACTTTACATTTCATTTTTAAGCATTACTAGGTACAATACCTTTAAGAAGCGTTACCCTTAATTTTGTATCAATATACAAAGATCAATACCAATGTGACCAAATATAATCTTAATTTTGTATCAATATACAAAGATCAATACCTATGTAGCCCAATACAATCTTAATTTTACATCAATATACAAGGGTCAGTAGCATTGTGGTCAAATATAATCTTAATTTTGTATCAATATACAAAGATTAATACTGATGTGGCCCAATACAATCTTAATTTTTCATTAATATACAATGATCAATACCAATTTAGCCAAATATGATATTAATTTTTTATCAATATACAAACGCATAAGGCCATATTCAATAATCTGTCCTTTTTTCTTGATCTTTCCTATACTATGTCTATGTCCCAATTTTTCTCAAGTCTGTTCACTACTACATAGGAGAGAAAGAAGGATACAGAAAAGAAAAGGAGAGAAGTCCCTGGGTGTAACCTCCAGAACCCATTTAACAAGACCATTTAACAGCTTGTAGTTTCTTCCCCTAAATAACAAAATTTTCTATTATCCATCAAATAACCAAAGGGGGGGGAACCCTCCCCACCTTCTGGGGTTGGGACTTTGTTCTCTTAAAATGACTTTCTGCTGATTTTGGATGTAGTAAACCTGTTTGGGGCCCAAATAAGAATGGAAAAATGGTTAAAAATGTTAATAGAATCATTTGATGGTCAGTCCTTTTGTGCTCAGCTATTTAGATATCCTAAGAAGTTTGTAGACCGAAGCTGATCTTCAGGGCTTTCTGAAGTTCTGGCTGGAGCAGTTTGTGGTGCTGAACGATCTTACAGATTTTGAGTTGTTATGGTTGTAGACTTTTGAGGAAACAGCTATTGAAGAAGTCTGCAAGGCTGGATCATCTGGGCCATTAATCTTCTTTGGTGTCTGATCTGTTTTCTGCTGAGGTTTCTGTTGTCCAGTTGACCCTGTATTCCTTGAATGGATGCTTTAAATCTCCTGAAAGATAAGAACAGAGCCCTGCCCTAATCCTAACTCTGGGACAATTACCTTTTTTTTTTGGGGGGGGGTTAGGTAATATTTTTCCAGAATCTTATCTAGGCCTTGAGTGTTTTCAGCCTCTGACTTAGTACAGAATAAACTCAGACTTTCTAGTTCTTTCTGAACTCTGGCTGGCTGGCTCAACTCAGGTGTCTGACTCAAAACTCTTCTCCAAGATGACTGACTCAAACTGGCTTCCCTTGACCTCCAATTGAAATGTTTCTCTTGGTCTTATACTAACTTTGGCAATAAGTTCTAGTCTTCTAGCTCTTTCTCATTCTCTGGCTTGTTCTGTCTCAGCTGTCCCAATAAAACTGCCTCCTTCCCCCAGCCCCCTGCACTGCTCTACTCTACTGCACTGCTCTTAAGCAGCTTCTCTTTCCTCCCTGTTCTTCTGAGATTTGGACAAATTCCATTCTGTCAAATCTTTCTCTGATGGGTCATTGTCAGCCCCTATTAGACATCATTTTCAAATGGATGCTTCCTTCTCCAAACTAAACTTACCTACATTGTTTGGAATTAAAGGTGGGTATTAAAGGTGTGTCTGTATTACAGTCAGAGGGATTAAAGGTGTGCCTTTCACACAGACCTAGAAGACCTTTGGATGTTATTCTGTGCCAAAACAGTCATGTTGCTGGATTGAAATTTCTCTATACTCTGGGTCTTATATTATGAAATTTCCTGAACTTTGGTATATGGGGTTGGAAGGTTTAATATAGATTACAGACAGGTGTATATAGTTTATTTAAATAGATATCATATTTAAAGTTTTGATTTCATAGTATGATTAACTTTAGCAGTATTACAAAATAAATAGCACATGTGTTACAGTGAATTTACCATTTCAATAACCCATAATATTTTTTCTTGGAAAAACATACATATACAGGTATGTTTATAAATTTCTGGATTCTTAAACCATATAAAATATTCTTGAACCTTAACATAAAGCCTGACACATTAAATCTATTAGAAGAGAAAGTGGGGAAAAGCCTTGAACTCATTGGCACAGGTGACAACTTCCTGAACAGAACACCAATAGTTCAGGCTCTAAGATCAACAATCACTAAATGGGACCTAATGAAACTGAAAATCTTCTGTAAGGCAAAGAACACTACCATTCAAACAAAATGGCAACCTACATATTGGGAAAAAATATTTACCAACCCCACATCCGACAGAGGGCTAATATCCATAATTTATAAAGAACTCAAGAAATTAAACACCAAGAAACCAAATGATCCAATAAAAAAAAATGGGGAACTAAACCAAGAATTCACAAAGGAGGAATCTCTAATGGCAGTGAGACATTTGAAGAAATGTTCAACATCCTTAATCACGAGAGAAATTCAACTCAAGATGACTCTGAGATTCCATCTCACACCTGTCACAATGGGAAAGATCAAGTACTCAAATGACAGCACATGCTGGCAAGGTTGTGGGGAAAGAGGAACACTCCTCTATTGCTTGTGGGAGAGCAAACTTGTACAACCACTATGGAAATCAGTCTGGAGATATCTTAGATAACTTGGGATAGCCCTACCTTAAGACCCAGCCATACCACTTCTGGGTATCCACCTAAATTATTCCTCACCAAACCACAAGGACATATCCTCATCTATGTTCATAGCAGCCTTATTTGTAAGACCTGGAAACTGGAAACAACCCCGATGACCCTCAACTGACAAATGGATACAAAATTTTGTGATACATTTATACAATGGAATACTACTCAGCTATCAGAAACAAGGAATTCATGCATTTCACAGCCAAATGTATGGAACTAGAAAAGCTCATACTGAGTGAGCTAACCCAGACTCAGAAAGGTACACATGGCATCTACTCACTTATAATTGGATTTTAGCCATATAGTACAGGATAACTCACCTACCACCAACACACCAAAAGGATCAGGAACATAGACTTTGTTACCTATTAATGGGACAATTTGCCCTAGGGGTGCTACCATGTAGGCCCCCAGTGCAGGAGGAAGCTCTTAGCCCTCATATGACTGTTGAACTGAGAGGGGCTAATGTGTAGGGACACTCCACATCAGAGGAGTGGGATGGGTGGGAGAAGGAGGAGAGGTTGGGAGAATGGAGCCGGAAGGGGTGGAAAGAGCACACTGTGATGGAGATGTAACTTGAAGTAATAAATAAACATAAAAATGTTCTTGAATTAAAACCTCAAACTCTTATTTATTTAATTGCTGTGTTTATGTGGTATCTAGGGTAAAAGTCATTATTCAAACACATGTTTTTTTGTTTTTTTTTTTTTAATTTTGTATTTGTTCAAAATTCTAAGTCTGAAAGAGCATTTACCTTATTCCTCAGGGAATATCCTCATGTAGGAAAACTTATACTATCCCAGTCAGTCAGAAAAGAACCTATGTGGAGATAGTAATTTTGGCAGACAAAGGCCACACATTTGTTAAAATAAAAGAAGATATCAGAAGTTGGAAAGTTCTCCCATGCTCATGGATTGGTAGAATTAACACAGCAAAAATGGTCCTCTTAACCAAAAGCAATCTACAGATTCAATGCAATTCCCATCAAAATTCTAACAGAATTCTTGAAAGAACTACTCTCAAGTTTATATGGAAAAATAAAAAACACAGAACAGGGACTTGAAGTTCTTGTCAAACAGGTCTTTCACTTGCTTGGTTAGCGTTACACCGAGGTGTTTTATACTGTTTATGGCTATTGTGAAGGAAGTTGATTCCCTTATTTCTTTTTTTGCCTGTTTCTCGTTTGTATAAAGGAGGGAAACTGATTTTTTTTCTTTTTGGAGTTAATTGTGTATCCAATCATTTTGCTGAATGTGTTTATCAGCTGTAGTAGTTCTCTAGTAGAGTTTTCAATATCAATTATATATACAATTATATAATCTGCAAAAGGGATTATTTGATTTCTTCTTTTCCAAGTTGTATCTGTTGAACTTTTCTTTGTGACTCAGTATATGGTCAGTTTTAGAGAAGGTTCTGTGAAGTGTGGAGAAGAAGGTATATTCTTTTGTGTTTGTATGAAATGTTCTGTTAGGTCCGTTTGATTCATGGTGTCTCTTAGTTTCATTATTTATCTGATTATTTTCTGTCTCAGTAATCTGCCCACTGGTGAGAGTTGAGTGTTGACATTTCCAGCTTTAGTAATGTTTCTTTTTGGAAGACGGTGCCCTTGAATTTGGGACATACATGTTCAGAATTAAGATGTCATTTTGGTGGATTTTTCTTTAATAAGTACGAAATGTACATCCCCATATATTTTGATTAATTTTAGTTGAAAATCAATTTTATTGGATACAAGAATGACTACTCCTGTTTGCTTCTTGTGTCCATTTTGCTTAAAAACCTTTCTCCAGCCCTTTACCATGAGATAATGTCTATCTTTGTTGCTGAGGTGTGTTTCTTGTATGCAACTGAATGATGGGCATGTTTTCAAATCCATTCTGTTAGCCTTTTCATTTGGGAATTGAGTTCATTGATGTTGATAGATATTAGCAACCAATAAGTCTACTTTCTGTTATTTTGATGTTGGTGGTGATAGTGTGTGTGTGTGTGTGTGTGTGTGTGTGTGTGTGTGTTATGTATTTCCTGAGCTTTCCTGGGTGTAGTTAGCTTCCTTCAGTTAGAATTTTCCTTCTATTACCTTTTAGATGGCTGGATATGTAGATAGGTATTCTTTAAATTTGCTTTTGATGTGGAATATCTTTTTTTTTTCTCCATCTATTGGAATTAAAATCTGGGTATAGTAGTTTGGACTGACATCTGTGGTCTTATAGGGTCTGCAAGATATCTGTGGAGGCCCATCTGGCTTTAAGAATCTCTGATGAGAAGTCATGTGTAGTTCTGATAGGTTCTTCCTTTATATGTTACTTGGTCTTTTTCCCTTGAAGCTTTTAATATTCTTTCATTTTTCTGTAAATTCAGTGTTTTGATTATTATATGGTGGTAGGAATTTCTATTTTGGTCCAATCAATTTGGTACTCCATAAACTTCTTGTATGTTTATAGGCATCTCTTTTTTTTAGGTTGGGGAAGTGTTCTTCTATGATCTATTGAAAATATTTTCTGGGCCTTGGCTCTGGGAGTCTTCTTCTTCTTCTTCTTCTTCTTCTTCTTCTTCTTCTTCTTCTTCTTCTACTCCTATTATTCTTAGGTTTGGGCTTTTTATAGAGTCCCAGATTTCTTGAATGTTTTATGTCAGGAACTTTTTAGATTTACCATTTTCTTTGACAAATGTATCAGTTTCTTCAATGGTATCTCGCAGGTCTGAGGTTTTGTCTTCCATCTCTTCCAATCTGTTGGTGATGCTTATGTCGTTTCTGTTCTCTTCCCTAGGTTTTCTAGCACCAACATCCCCTCAGGTTATAGTTCCTTATTGCTTATATTTCCATTTTCATGTCTTATTCATTTCCTTCACTTATTTGATTGTGTTTCTCTTCATTCTTTAAAGAATTATTCAGCTCCTTAACCTCTTTATTTGTATTTTCTTGCATTTTTAAAAGGAGTTTATTCATTTCATTCATCTTTTGATTGAATTTTCCTGTATTCCTTTAAGAGATTTATTAATTTCCTCTACTAAAGCCTCTATCATCATTATAGAGTGTGACTGACAAGGGCTTTTTCTTGTTCATCAGTTTTGTTAGGATAAACACAGTTTGCTATAGCAGGATAGCTGTGCTCTGAAGGTTCCATATTGCCCTGGTTCTTTTTTGTTTTGTTCTTATGCTGGTTTTTAGCCATCTGGTCATGTCTGGCTTTCCCTGACTGTTCTTTGTGTAACAGGCATGGATGTTCCTGTGCTGGGAACCTGGGGGTTCCTGGTGCCACAGGACTAATGTAGGCCCATGAAGCAGTGTCTGGATGATAGAGCTCAGAGAGACAGCAGCAAGCTCAGGTTACGTGGAGGTTCCCCAGGGGACTCTGAATGCTCCTGGTGCTGGATATCTAAATTTTGCTGGTGTGGCAGCCTAATGTTAGCCTAGTTATTCCTGGTGCAACTAGCTTTGTGGTGCTTGGTTGAGTGGTAGTCCCAAAATTAAGTTGTAGTTTTCTGGTGTATCAGGCCTGGTGACCTTTAGATATTGCTAAAGTTGCAGGTCTGGTGATGCCAGGTAGAGAAAGTCTGGACTCTGTTGATGGGGACACCTGGAAGTTCTTGAAGCTGAATATTTGAGGACCCCAGGGGTAGCAGGGTCTAGAAGATGGAGTTTGATGCTCCTGGTATATGAGTTCTTGTAACTTGCAGTGGGCAAGGTTGGAGCAGTGGCACTTGGGGCACAATACTCAGCTCAGGTTGGCTGGATGTGTCCCAGTGCACTGGGAAGCACAGGGATTTGTGGGAGAAGGGAAGAGAAGGAATCCAGCCTGGATAATCCTGAAGTTGTAGGCCTAGACCCCTCAGGTGGTGCAGGTCCAGAAGATGGAGCTTGGTGAGACAGAACTCGGCTCAGGGGAACTGAGAGTGTCCCAGAGCACTGAGAAGAGCAGTAATTTGTGGGAGGAGAGGAAAGGAGGAATCTAATATGGGTATTCCTGAAGTCACAGGTCTGGGGATCCCAGGTATGTGGAATTTCAAGTAAAGTATATGTTTTATGTCAGAGTCCTTTCTCACAGTGCAAAGTATCTCTTAATATTAAATGTCTACATCAAAAATGTCTGTTAAAGCATATATTGCCCTATTACTGATGAAACCGGCATGTATTTATTTAGTATATATAGAAGGCTTACTTATATAAAATACTTAAAAGCACTGAAAAAGAATGAAAACATTTTATGTGAAGATAATATAACATGAAATATATATATATAATTTGCCTCTACATCTTTATTGTATGGAATTCAAGTAAGAAATAAGTACAAATAAGAAGAGGCACAAATATATTTCTTATGTTCTTTGGAACAGAAAAGGCATATACCACTTCGTTTTTAGTTTGCTAATAGAACCAGTTTATGGTCCTAGTTTGATTAAAGGACTTTCTGGAAACATAGTGTTAGACTGCACAAATGCTTCTTAGAAAAATAAAACTGTAGTTCACAGAAGTGAGCCAAAGTTCTTTAGTAAATATTTTTACTATGTTTTTCAAGGTCTGCTCCTCTGAACCAGCCAGAAATACCATTGTCAGAGTCAAAAGTATGAATTAGTGGCAAATTTCTTTCTCAATCATGGACTAAAGAATGTATAACTATGTGGAAAATTCCCCTTAGAAAAGACACATGTGCAGAGGACACAAGTTTAAAGAGATAATGAGATTATTGTTGATTGGGAAAACAGTCTTTATTACATGGTAGTACTTTCCGTAAGTATTGATTTTCTCACTCCCAGCTCTTAAACAAATCTGAAAATGTATTCTCACAAGATTTCTGAAAACTTTCACTATTCTATCCCCACGCATGTTTAAATGCCCAAGTACCTGAAGATACTTGGCTGTGTTTTCACTTTTTAAAACCACTTACATTATTTTAATTTTTATTTATGTATGTGTGTGTGCCTTTTTTTAACATGTGCCACTGTGCTCATACAGAGGCCAGAGTGCAGGATTTTATCTTCAGGGCTGGAACTCAGGTTCTCAAGCTTGGCAGCTACTGTCTTTACCTGCTGAGAAGTCATAGTGGCCCAACCTCTGGTTTTGTTGTTGTTCTTGTGTTTGATTTCTCAACAGTTTCCTGAAAAGCAAAAAAAAAAAAAAAAAAAAAAAAAAGCTTAACTTTTTGCTTATACTCCTAAGTTTAAGAGATCCAAAGGTATGTTAGTATTTTTCCCTAGACATGTTTTTTTTTTTTTTTAATTCTTATGTTTCTTCCCTTTCTCACTTGCAGAAATCTACTTTGAAATTTAGCAGCGGGTTTCTTGAAATTACCTGCAGTAATGAACTGTAATGTAATGCATTATGTATTATAATCTTTAGGAGACTTCATGCATCATTGTTGACTATAGACTTTTATAAAAATTATGCCTCACATGGAGACTGACAACCATTTCTAACTGCAGCTCTAGGGGATACAACACTCTCTTTTTGTCTCTCTCTGTACCAGGCCTGCACATTGAGGTATAAAAATGCAGAAAGGCAAAACAGTTATACATGTTAAAAAAACTTTAAAGAGTTAAAATTAAAATAAAAAACTACATTGTTTTGCTACTTGAATGGCTAGAAACTTACTTGTGTGATTTCCCTTTCTCTGGGCTTTCTCTAGTTCTGTTTAGCTCAGACTTCTTTTAGTTATATATGATACCCTGCCCTGTCCCTCTCTCTCTACTTTCAAGAGGAAGAATGAAACTGATATCACAATGTTTAATTGTTAAAGATTTCACAAAATGCATTTCCTTGCAATTCTTAGCCCAAGTCCTAGGACTCTATTCCATGTAATCCATCGGTGGATAGAGTAACTCCAGCTCTAGCTTTCTGTTGAAGTTCTGCGATCTAAGATTTCAGGTTGACAGTGATACCAATATCAGGCGTGCAGAAACTGAGACAGACGACGGCGAGGAAAGGAGCATACCAGCTTTTTGAACACCTCACTACAGCACATGCCATTTTGCCATGCATCATTCCTGCAAGAAATCATAAGTAGACTTGACTCATGCTACTTTTTAAGGGGACTCATTGTCCCTTTGATTAGGAAGTTAAAGTCTAGATTCATGGAAGGACCATGAATCTTTGGGCTCAGTTTGTCATCTCTATTCCAAATATTAATTTAACAATTAAGTTCATTAGTAGCTTCATGTGCTATTTTTTCTCATTTATTTTTTACTATAAACTTTGCTATAAGAATAAAAAAGTATATTCCTGTTTAATCAAATATTAGCTTAGAAATATTAACTTATTAACTGTTGTAACATAGAAAATATTTGAATGAGAACACTTCCCAATACTTCATAGATGTATATTATTTTTCTAGCTACTCTATAGAGAATGGTCGTTTCCATTCTTTAAGATATGTGTTTGACACAAAATTGACCTCTTGAGTGGTTATGCAATTTCATCTTATTTTCATAGCCACAATTATCACTTACTTTTATTAATTCATTTTACAATCTGATCATGACCCCCTCTGTCCTCTCCTCTCAGTCTTAACCTCCCAGCCTCTTCCCAATTCCTCTCTTCTCCTCAGAAAAAAGGGAACCACCCCTCCCCTAACCAATCCACTGATACTCATATCAGCCCTAAGAACAACTTGTTCCATTGAGGCCAGATATTGCAACCCCACTAGGAAAAAATGATCTGTACACTGGCAACAGAATCCATGTCAAAAGACAGTCCCTCTCCACTTGTTAGGATATTCACCTGAAGACTGAGATGTCAATCAGCTGCATATGTGTGGAGGGCCTGTGACCAGTCTGTCAAATGTTTGACTGTGGGTCTCAGCATCTGTTTCATCAGCTGCTGGGTGGAGCCTCTCCTAGGACCATTATGCTAGGCAAATGTCTGCAAGCATATCAGGGTATCATTAATAGTGTCAGGGGTTGGGTCTCTCCCATGGGGTGGGTCTCAAGCTGTGCTAGTCATTGATTGGTCCTTCCCCCCATCACTGTTCCCTCTTTATCCCTGTACATATTTTAAGCTGGGTAAATTATGGCTCGAAGCTTTTGTGGGTGGGTTGGTGTCCCTTTCCCTTCACTGAGAGTCCTGACATGATTTAAGGTGGCTACTTCCAGCTCCCTGTCCTTCACTGCTAGGGATCTCATCCAGAGTCACCCTCATATTCTGCCAGGAGCATACCCTGTTAGAGGCCTCCAGCTAATTTCAAAGATGTCTCCCATCAGGTTCCATTCCCTGTCTCAGCCCTCTCAACCCTCACTCCTGCTCTTGACACCCCTGATCCCCCCTCTTCTTCCACTCCCTACATCCTCTCCCTCTCTCCTCCCTCTCTTATTCCACTTGCAGTGTCTATTCTGTTTCCCTTCTGAGTGAAGTTCAAGCATCCTCCTTTGGGGCTACTTTGTTACTTAACTATATTGGGTCTTTGGATTGTAGTATGGTTTTCCTTTGTCTATCTGGGTCTGGGTTACTTCATTCAGGATGATATTTTCTAGATTCATCCATTTGCCTGAAAATTGCATAATTTCCTGTTTTTAAGAGTTTAATAGTATTCTATTGTGTACATATGCCAAAGTTTCTATTCTTCAGATAAGGGACATCTGGGTTATTTCCAGTTTCTGGCTATTACAATGAAAACTGCTATGAACATAGTGGAGCAAGTGTCCTGGTAGTATAGTGGGGTATATTTTGGGTATATGTCCAGGAGTGGTATAGCTGTGTCCTGAGGCAGAGTTGTTCCAAATTTTTTGTGGTATCTCCAGATAGATTTCTAATATTGAATGTCTACATTGTACCAGGGATTCTGTCGGGGCAAAGGTAAAGACATTAACTAGTAGATATAATTTCTCTAAGGATTTAAATCCAGATATATGGTTCTGAAGGAATCTGCAATTTCATGGGAAAAGGTCAGTTTACAAGGATAAACAATGCTGCTTTCTGGAAGCTCATAAAATTCTTGAGGTCATCTCATTTATCATGAGATAAATCTTTCTATTGTGTAGTCGAATAGATGGGAATTCACTGTAGAGCACACTACACAGTTGAGATAGTCTGTATATTTTAAAATGTTATTTCTATATTGCATTTTTCACTTGTATGAACAAAAAATAAGACAAGACAGCAGAGTAGGCAGTTGGAGGAGACCAGAAGCAATATGGAGGTGGTAGATATGATTAAAGTACATGGATTTGTGTGTGACAATTCCATAGCTTTAATATGCATAGTGACATGTGAATCAGTATAGATCACACCTCTAAGAGTTCTTGTCTTTTTTACTCAGAGAGAGACACACACACACAGAGAGAGAGAGAGAGAGAGAGAGAGACTGAGAGACAGAGAGAGACAGAGATACAGACACAGACAGAGACACAGGCAGACAGACAGACAGGAAGAGTTAGAGAGAGACAAAGGGAAAGAAAGGGGCATTTTTATCTTTGTTACTTTTCACATAGAAATGTTATTGACTCAGCACAAACCTACACCACACTTTAGGTATTAACTTCTAATACATTATATTAGCTTCATTCTGACAGCTCACTGATACCATCAGACTTTCATGTAATAGGAAACATAACATGGATATAATTTACCTACTAAAATTACATATTCACAATTATTCTTTCATCTTTCTAGCAATTTATCATTAACTCATTCATTCATCCATTCTTTTGTTCACTCACTGTCCAATATACCTAATCTCATTTTGTGTGTCATGTAAGTGAATCATGACCTAGATTGTGGGTGGAGAGACATATGAGGTTTAGATATATAAAGAACACAACAATTTAGGATCTAGTTACAGTGAAGGAATAGGATGGCATAAATGCTGAATGAAAATGAAAGAGAAAGAACATAGCTGAGCACCAGAAAGTTAGCCCATATTTGCTGGAAGGGACAGTTACTAAAATAAAAGCATCGGCACAAAGGTAGTGAAGAGTGTTCCAATAGTCTGATAACTGTGGAGACATATGGTAGGGAGGGAGTTGGAAAGATGCCCTGTATTCTGGTTTTACAAATGTGTTGATGTGAGAAGTATCCATAATTATTACAAAACAGCAGTCTATTAGAAGTAAATGGCTTAATGGGAATTCTCATACTTTCATGACCAAGACTCACAGGTGTAACATTCCTAATAGAAAATCATTAATTGCACTGGCATCAAGCCATTCATTATAATACAGCATTTATTAAATTCTGATATTTTTAAACATGTAATTATAGATTAAATCTCACAAATATTTGGTTCATAATAACTGAAGCATTTCTGAAAGATGCATTGCTTATATCTGTAGCTCAGTAATGAGCTTAAATACAATAGCTAGACATTTGTCATAGTTCAAATGGATTTCAATCCTGGTAACTCTCATGTAAACAAATTACCACACAGTGGTAGACTTGGCTTTGCTCTTCTTAGGCATTTAGTGACTGAATTTTGGTACCCCACAGACAAATACAGCTGTTATAGCATGAAACAATTTGGATTAAGGAAAAACAAAGTAGAGAAGGGAAAAAATCAGTATAAAAACAACAGGGTCACCTGGAGAGCTATGACATTAAATAGATCAAAGCTATTAATTTATTAGCATTAATGAATAGTAATACTTTGTAAGAGGAAAAGTTGAAGGCAAACCATGTATTCTCTTTTTTTTTCAGTTTTTTTTAGGATCAGTCATCCCAGTCTTAGCTCTACAATATGCTATAAAAAGAGAAAGTAGTTTAAATGGTCATAATCTGAGAGATATATTTTAGTTTATTTATTTGTTTATTGTTTATTCTGTGTACATTAATGTTTTTCCTACATGTTCATTTGTGTGAGGGTAGCACATCTTCTGGAACTGGAATTACAGACAGTTCTGAGCTGCCAATGGGTGCTAGGAATTGAACCTGGATTCTCTGGAAGAACAGTCAGTGTTTTTAACAACTGAGCAATCTCTCAGGCCCTGGGAGATATTTTTGGAGAAAAAATTTCATTTTGTTCTTTAAACAGAGAACTGAGAACAGAATTTGAGAAAGAGGTGAAATAGGTGGAAAGAAAATGACTCACCATTGCAGTAGTTAGGCCGCAGCAACAAGGTATTACAAAATAGGTGCATTTGATGGTATCTATTGTCTGACAGCTCTTCAAGGTAAAGGTCTCAGATTCAATATCCATGGATTTGGTTCCTTTTGAGATGCTAAAAAGAACTGGACTATTGACTTTAGCTATCTGTCATTCTCTTTCATATGCCAGTCCTTTCAGAATGTTGGCCCTCTTACATCTGAACATTTTCTGCCTCTACTTAGGTGTTGGAACTTTTGGTTCAGTAGCTGTGGTTTTCTGAGAATATTTAGTATTCCTGACTTTCATCCATGCCCTCAACCTTACAAGATGTTCTCTGATGCTTACATCTCTGTCCAACTGTACGCTAATATACTGGATTAGAGATTATGCTAATAAAGTCACTTTAATTTAATGACTATGAAAAGTCCTTTTCTACAAATGAAATCAATACTGAGGTCTAACTGGTGTCTTTACAGAAGCTCATATAGTAGCTTATGTGCAGTCCTAGGGAGCAGACAATGCAAAGTCATTTCAGCGTCAACACGAGTGATGCAAGGTGAAGTTCTATTCTTAATTGTGATTCCTAACATTTACTAACTGCTTCTGTGAACTCAAGACCCTGCTCAATCTTTTATAAGATGAATATTCACAATAGCTGTATCAGGCAATTTCATTCTTAGCTACCAATGACAAGTAGGAAAGTAGAGACAAGTGGGGGTTTCCAAAGTATCAATGCTATTATTCTAATGAGAAACCAAGTCAGCATTAGCATTAATTTTTATTTAACTTAGAACTCATTCTTTCCTTTCTATTTTTTTAGAAAAAAAAATCAATTTTGTATTTTTTTCCTTTTTATTAATTTATTTTTCACTTTACATCCCGATTGCAACCCCCTTGATCTTCTCCTCCCAGTACCACGCTGACACACTCCTCACATTTCCCCCTCCCTTTCCCCTTAGAGTAAGGTTGTCTCACCAACAATCTGCTGTGTCACATCAAATCACATCAGGACTAAGTGCATCCTCTCCACTGAGGCGAGATAACGCAGTACAACTAGATAAAAGGGATCCAAATGCAGGCAGCAGAGTCCAAGTCAGATATAGCCCTTGCTCCAATTGTTAGTGTACACTATGAAGACCAAGCTACCCTTCAGCTACATATATGTAAGGGTTTTAGGTCCAGTGCATGCATGCACTTTGGTTAATGGTCTGGTCTCTTTAAGTCATTTTGGACCCAGGTTAGTTGGTTCTCTTAGCATTCTTGTTGTGTCCTGGACCCCTCCAACTCCCCCAATCCATCCCCAAACTCTTCCACAAGACTCCCTGAGCTCTGCCTAATGTTTGTCTGTGGGTCTCTGCATCTGTTCCCATCAGACCATTGATGAAGCCTCTCATCAGACAGTTATGCTATGCTCCTGTCCATCAGAAGGAGGCAGCAGTATCTAAGTGAGAGAACTCTGCTCCAATTGTTAGCAGTTTCACTTGAGAACCAAACAGCCCACCAACTTCATATGTGTAGGAGACCTGGGACCAGTCCATACATGTTCTCCAGTTGGTGGTTCAGTCTGTATGAGCCCCCCGTGTCTGAGTTAATTGGCTATGTGGGTCTTCTTGTGGTTTGCTTGATCCCTTCAGCTCCATCAAACCTTCCCCTAACTCTTCTACAAGACTCCCTGATTTTCACCTACCCATGTTTATTTTATTTTCCCTACTTGGAGGGATTCCAACATCATCTCTTGGACTTTCCTTCTTACTTAGTCTCTTTGAGTCTGACTGTTGTACCATGGTTATCCTGTATGCATTGGCTAATATCTGCTTATGTAGAAAAAAATTAATTAAATTACATTGGGTGCCATTTGTAGAAATAATTAAATTGTTTGTTAGTATTTATATTATATTTAACGGGTTCGGAGGCTGTTAATCCTTAACCTGCTATTATAAATGAGCACACAGAGACACCTGAAGGAATTTAACAAAACTTGGCCTGGATTGAGCAATCTTGGCCCATCTAAGCTAGCCCTTAATTCTATTCCCCAAATATGACTTCATATATACACATGTCCCCTTGGACTACTATTTTCTATGCTATGCCGATGTTCCTGGCCATGTGGAATGAGGTTCTTCTTTCTAACTCATGGCAAGTGTCCTCCTTACTCCTCCAGCTGCTTGTCTTGAAGGCTCCTTCTACTTTTCCTCCTCTCTGCTTCAGGAGCCCTCACACCTTAGTCCCGACTACCTCTGTCTTTGCCCAATCTCAGGCCTCAGCATTTATTTAGCCAGTCAGAGACAATGTAAGTAATGGACAGTGAGCAGGACCAATTAATTAACTTTAGAATGCTTAACATCACCCCATCATGCTTATGAGAGAGTAAATACCATGTGTGTCTTTCTGGGTCTGCATTAGCTCATTCAAGATGATATTTTCTGGTTCCATCTATTTGCTTGCAAATTTCATGATATCCTTGTTTCTGATAGCTGAGTAGTATTCCATTGGGTAGATGTACCACAATTTCTTTATCCATGCCTCCATTGAGGGGCATCAGGATTTTTTTCAGTTTCTGGTTATTACAAATAAAGCTGCTATAAATATAGTTGAGGAAATATTTTTGTGATTTGGTAACACATATTTGGGGTATATGGTCAGGAGTGGTACATTTGGGTCTTGAAGTAAAACTATTCCCACTTTTCTTAGAAAGTGCTAGATTGATTTATAAAGTGTTATGTAAATTTTCGCTCCCACCAACATTGCCAGCATCCAGAGAGGCTCCACCTGGGATCACCACACCTGCAATTTAGGAATATCCAGAGGTCACCAGTCCTTATACATCAGGAATACCCAGGCTTGCTACAGTAGGAAACTCCAGCTTAATTGTGGGACCACTGTTCCATTGGCCTCCACAAGATCAGCTGCACCAGGAACATGCAGACTGACACTAGACCTATTGCACCAGCAATATCCAGGCCTCCTGCACCAGGAACACAAAGGTCCCCTGGGGCACTTTTATGTGCCCTGAGCTTTGTGCTACCCTCTGAGCTCTGGTGACCAGACACTGCTCCATTGGCCTACATCAGTCTTGTGACACCAGGAATACTCAGGTTCACAGCATAGGAAAATCCAGGCCTGCTACACAAAAACCAGACAGGAAGAGCCAAGTACAACCAGATGGCTAAAGGCATGAAGACCCAACCAACAAGAGCCAGGGCAATATGGCACCTTCAGAGCACAGGTATCCTACGACAGTAAGCCCTGGTTATCCTCACAAAACAGATTTCCTTTTTTTTAATAGCTGAGTAGTATTCCATTGTGTAAATGTACAACACTTAATTTTTATCTATTTCTCCTTTAAGGGATTTCTGGGTTGTTTCCAGTTTCTGGCTATTACAAATAAATCTGTTAGGAACATAGTTGAGCAAATGTCCTTATGGTTTGGTGGAGCATCTTTAGGGTATATGGTCAGCAGTGATATAGCTGGGCCTTGAGGCAGAACTATTACCAATTTTCTGAGAAAGTACCAGATTGATTTCCAAAGTTACTGTAAAAATTTCCACTCCCACCAGCAATGGAGGAGTGTTCCCCTTGCTCCGCATCCTTACCAGCATGTGCTGTCACTTGAGTTATTGATCTTAGTCATTATGAAAGGTGTAATAAGATGGAATCTCAGTCATTTTATTTGCATTTATCTGATGACTAAGGACATTCAACATTTATTTAAGAGCTTCTTATCCATTTCAGATTCCTCAGTTGGATTATTTGGTTTGTTGGTGTTTAATTTCTTGAATTCTTTATATATTTTAGATATTATCCCTCTCTCAGATGTAGAGTTTATAAAGATCTTTTCCCAATCTGTATATGGCTGGTTTGTCTTATTGAAAGTGGCCTTTGCCTTACAGAAGTTTTTCAGTTTCATGAGGTCCCATTTAGTAATTGTTGATCTTAGTGCCTGAGCTGTTGACATTCTGTTAAGGAAGAATTGTTTGCCTTTCTATTCTGCATTGCCTTTAAATTTGTTATACTCTCTCTCCTCTCCCCTTTTTATTTCAGTGCATTTTAAAAATAATCTGAACCAAGTTTATGTACTTTTTTGTTTAAATATATTTAGCCATACAAAAAGATTTAATATATTCTTGCATTACAATAGTAAAGAAGGAAAAAGGGAGAAGTAGAGAGAAGAAATTAGAAGCAAGTGTACTGATAAAACAAACAGAAAAACCCTGATACAAAATGCAAGTGATTCTTATAAACTGAGTGTGCAAAAGAGACACAAATGTGACGTAGGATGTCAGGAGGACAAATGTAAACTAGAAATATAATTGATGAAAATCCTATTCAGTCAATATTTCACCTGCTTGGAATAAATAATAAACAGCATTCTATTCCTACCCTTTAATCTTACAGTGTTAAATGACATCCCCATAAGTTTGAATAAGCATTGAGAGAACGATAATAAACAATTGCACAGCTCACCAATTCACTAAGCCTTCTGGTAAGACAGTGTCCAAAAGATTAAGTTCATGCCTCACCACTTACCAGACTTGATAATAGGTTCTATGACTCCTGCTAATTCTAGAGACTACACACACACACACACACACACACACACACATCAACATTTTTAATTACCCCCACAATAAGCAGTAAGTACTCCATGAGTGAAGACCATATGTAACTGTATGTTAAGTACTCAATTTCTGATACTTTCTAACCCTTCCAAACTTTATCTGGGCTGAAAAGAAGGCTGATATATGCCAGAATATGAACTCTGGTCTAATTCTACCATTTCAAAACTTCTATGGATTTAACACAAAGAAAAGTTATAGACATTTCCAATATTCCAAAATCTATAGAATACAAATAGAAAACCTTCACCTCCTGTATGAGGGGAAGAAATTGATCAGCCCCACATTCTGCCCCTTCCATGCTGTTGATATTATCTTTCTAGCACATAAATTCTACTCATTTATATGTTTCACACTGAAGAAAAATGGCTTCAAGTATTTTGGGGACTCAATGGGTTGAACTGCAGAATGGTTATTGCTAATCTGACAATAGCCCTGTTGATGGACAAGAAGACCAACCAACCACATAAACACACTATAAGGCCAAAACATCCTCCTACCTTATATTTCCTTTTTCTACTGATGTGTGGGATGGAGGCAAAATACAATTGCTTGTCTTACTATTGCCTTGATATATTTAATGAAGGTCCTCTCATACATCCTATTCTCTGTGGTCCACTTTCTATTGACCTATAACTCTGAGACTAACATCATGTCTTCTTTAGAGGGTGGTTAATTATAGTACCATTCCAAGAGGCACATTTGAATAATTAGGTGGTAAATATGGAATTACCTGTTATGTCTTAATCTTTCATATGTACACAGGCCCTGAGACCCCTTACCTCTCAACAAAGCCAGTCTGGGACTCAGAAACTATATTTTAACAAAAGCCTAGCCCTGATCTTGTGGTGAGAACTATCTTCTCATTCCCAACCTGTCAACCCTCACTCTGACTAGCACCTGGATTAACAGTTATTTAACTGCTGAACAATTATGGCAGGTGATTAATTAATCTCAAGGAGCAGCCACTTGCACTGGTATTAATCACCCCATCACCAGACAGAAGGAGGAGGAAAGAAATTTGTATTTGTTACAGAATGGGTTGGGCAGGCATTACTCAGGTAATAAGAAAAGGTCATTGCAAAACTAAAAGCACAAGGAGTAGGTCTTGTGAGATTGATGAGAAAGAATTACTTTCTGTATACATTATAGTCGGGGCAAATCTGTTCAACACAGTGTTTAGAGAAACTTAATGCACAGTGAATGGATTTCTCCAGATGTGCAAAGGACTTAAATCTTATATCCTGGACATAAAACTGTTATTTCTGAATTGCCCTGTAAGATAAGGTGGTTGACTGCTGTCCCATCAAGTCTGCAAATATCATAATGATTTCAATTGTTGCATTGAAAATTACATAAATAATTCATTTATGCTTAGTGATCTGTGCCTGAAACCCACAGCCACTTTCCATTTTCTGATTGTCCTTATTCACTGCAACCTGCCCTCAATGCATCTTTTTAATGACACTCAAATCTCCCCAGAGCCGTTGTCATGTCACTATTACTGCTACAAACTTTATCAGCTCTCTGTCAGCATTGAAATAACCTTTCTCTAGACCAGTGTTTTTGTTTTCTATTTGATTGTCTTGTGTCTTTCTGTTTTATTTTCCACCTAAAATTAAAATTAGATACTAGACTCCTTCTGATTAAACCTATAATTGAGATCCTGCTCTTCTGCATATGACCCCATGATTAAGAATATTTCTCTGAGATCAGACTACTTGTACTGAATTCTACATCAATTCCTCCTCAGCTGCATAATTTTTAGGTAAGTCCTAACCTTCACTTTGCTTATTATTTTTTTGTTTGTTTGTCTGTTTATTACTTCAAGTCACATCTCCATCAGAGTGCCCTCTTTCCACCCCTCCTGGTTCCACCCTCCCACCCTCTCCACCATCTCCCACCCTTCCCACTCCTCCAATGTGGAGTGTCCTTACATATCAGCCCCTCTCAGTTCAACAGTCATATGAGGGCTAAGAGCTTCCTCTTGCACTGGGGGCCTACAGGGTAGCACCCCTAGGGCAAATTGTCCCATTAATCTAACAAAATTATGTGTCTGTGCCCCTTGGTGCATTCATTGGCTGTAGTATAGTTATCCTGTACTATATGGCTAAAATCCAATTATAAGTGAGTAGATGCCATGAGTATCTTTCTGAGTCTGGGATAGCTCACTCAGTATAAGCTTTTCTAGTTCCGTACATTTGGCTGCAAACTGTATAATTTCCTTGTTTCTGATAGCTGAGTAGTATTCCATTGTGTAAATGTACCACAATTTTTTTTTATCCATTCGTCGGTTGAGGGACATCTGGGTTGTTTCCAGTTTCTAGCTACTACAAATAAGGCTGCTATGAACATAGATGAGGATATGTCATTGTGGTTTGGTGAGGAATCATTTGAGTGGATACCCAGAAGTGCTATGGCTGGGTCTTGAGGTAGGGCTATTCCAAGTTTTTTAAGATATTGCCAGACTGACCTCCATAGTCTTTGTACAAGTTTGCACTTCCACCAGCAATGGAGGAGTGTGCTCCTTTCTCCACAACCTCGCCAGTACAAGGACCATGTAACTTGAATTGGTTAATGCATTTGAGTGCATAGAACATTAGTTGTAATGTTAATGTTGTATGTTCCTTATAGCTTGTTATTTAAAGCCACATACCCTGCCTAATTTTTGCGATACACTATGTGAATGCTCACACCTCACACCGTTCTTCCCTGAGGAAAACTCTCCTACTTACTTTAACTCCCATTGAACACTTACTTTACCACACTCTTAGAAGTGGGTTACTTCTGTAAGATGTTTGTCCTTAAAACCCATACTAGCTCTGAAACCAAAACTTCTCCACTCCTCACATCACCTTTTGTTCCTCAATGAGGTTTTCCTCAGTCACTTGAAACATCGTGTTATGCTAAAAATCACTGGTTATAAATTAATTTATTTATGGAAATGGATATTTCCTCATCTATCTCGCTATACACAATAAAGTTATCATGTTTAGCAAAACTCTAATATAAGTGAATGACTGAATGATTGATTGATAGATTGATTAAATACTCAAAATATTTTCCTGTCAAGGAAAGATGACATCTGAAGGAATAAGCCTAGCTCCACTAACTAAAGATGACAGGGAGTTAAGACACTAACTGATCCAGAACCCTGAATAGGTATTGGCTCTCTGGGGCATTGTTGTAATTGCACCTCTGAGAGAGTAAGTCTAGGTTGGAATAATTTGCTGCTGAGACAAATTATTTGAATCACACTGTCTAATAAAATTATCATCATGCAGGGACAGTGCAAAAAAGAAAGAAACTAAATAAGTGAGGCTCCTTCTGGCAAATTGTCAGACGATACTGCTCATTACCCTATTGCCTCTTTATGAGGTTCTTCTAAGGCCCAAGGGAGTTATGAGTTATCTACAGCAGGAGAATCTTATGATTCACATTTAACCTAGCCTAAGCACAGAGAGCATCCCTATTCACAGATATGCAATTAAAGCCACCAAACTGTTAGTCTCACTTCTCCAACTTTTTAGAAGTCCTTCCCTGGCTGATAGTAACACCTGTGTACAAAAAGGCACTTTTCTCCCTGTTTTCCATATTAATCATAATTTATACAGCAGGCACTTGGGGTGTCACAGGAACAAGCATATGACTTTAGGTGGGTAATAAACAGCAGAGGCAGATGAACTTTGTATAAAAAAAAGATGCCATTTTCACATGGATCAATTTACCCCTACCTGTGTGGATGGGTTTTGCTACATTAGAATGACTCTTTGAAAAGCACCTGAGGAGGTACTTAAACTTAATTGCACCATGTGCACTTTCTGGAGTACTTAATCAGGTGCAAACTAGGACAAAGGCCTTTTGGGTTTACTTCTTCATGAAACTCTCTGTCTTAGAATTCCATTACCAAGCCAAGCTATATATTGACTACAAATAATATTAAAAATTAAGAAGGTATGTCTTTATTTTCAATAGTTATGGCCATGAAGAAGATATAAAATTTAATATCATAATTACATTAAAATATTGTAATATGTCATTTATTTATTACATGTGTATATGTATGTCATGCACACAAGGGTGCATTCAATAGTCCATATGTGGAAGTCAGAACACAATTTGTGGGACTTGATGTTATCCTTCCACCATGTGAGGATCAAGGGTCAAACTTGGGTAATTAAGTTTAAAACTAAGTACATTTATCAACTGAATTGAGCAATGAAAAATACCACCAATACTGAGAGAGGGAGAAGGGGAGGGGGAAAGAAGGAGGGCAAGAGTGAGAGAGAGGGACAGGGAGAGA
Source organism: Lophiomys imhausi (assembly GCA_907164525.1). Classification (NCBI taxonomy): domain Eukaryota; kingdom Metazoa; phylum Chordata; class Mammalia; order Rodentia; family Muridae; genus Lophiomys; species Lophiomys imhausi. The sequence goes on along the minus strand of CAJQZJ010001826.1, from coordinate 28,073,209 downwards.
CAGAGAGAAAATGGAACAGAAACCTTTCTATGATATAAAAATAGGAAATGACTCATCAGTGTAGCAGAATAGAAAAATTAGAGAACGAAGACCGGTTCAAGTATTTGCAAATAAATTTTTAGTTTTCACTCATGAATTTTCAACTTATAATAATACTTTTGTTCCTTCAAACCTATGTTGTTCTTCTATACAATGAACATAATGAGGTGTATCCTGCATGGATTGCCCCACATCCCATATGATATGTGCCATTTGTACTGTACACTTTTGAGTATTGCTCTCTCCTGTTTAGATTGGATAGAGAGTTGCTCTGGACCTGACTGTCTTAGTTAGAGTTTTTTTGCTGTGAAGAGACACCATGACCACAGCAACTTGTATGAAGAAAAACATTTAATTAGGAATAGCTTACAGTTTCAAAGCTTTAGTCCATTATCATCATGGAAGGAAACATGGCAGAGCCCTGGCAGGCATGGTGCTGAAGAAGGAGCTGAGGGTTCTACACCTTGATCCACAGGTAGCAGAAGGAGATTATGTACCACACTGGATATAGCTTGAAAATACATAACTTCAAAGTCCACCTCCACATTGACACACTTCCTTCAACAAGGCCACACCTACTCCAACAATGGCACACCCTTTAATAGTACCACTTCCTCTGATCCAAGCATTAAAACATATGAGCCAATGGGAGCCACTCCTATTCAAACCACCACAGTTATGTTAATTTCAATAAAAAGGAGTGAAGCTAATGTCTCATTCTTTGATGGAGTTTCCAAACTCAGATGGACTACTCTCATTACCATTCTTCAAACATGTTTAAAGAAATGTAACAGTGGTTTGGATAACTTATCTTATTTCATAGTGCCACGGAATGAGGAACAGCAGCACTCCTCTCTACCTATTTGGATCACCTGTCAGTATCTGTTTGTTGTTTGTCTATAAGCCATACTTACAACTGGACTTTGAATGATGATGCTCTAACACTAGAACAATAGCCTTCAAAAACACACAATGTCATGAAAATTTCTTCATGGAATTATCCTTCCTAATGACTGTTTGGCTTAGGTATTATTGTAAAAGGTAAAGCTGAGAATGGAGAGCTGATCTTATGTCCACCCTATTTTCCATTCAACCTCACTTAATCCTTGTCTTCCACAATAATCAGGTGACTGTTTTCTTTCAATGCTATGACTTCAGTAGGACCTCAAGATCCTCAAGAGGACCATGGAGCAGCTGAGCCTCAGCCTGCATCCTGTTTGTGAGGCACATTGAAAACTGCATATAAAAATAGTCTGAGAATATAACGATCTTTTTCTTGCAACATGAAGTGAACAGCACCTCATGAAGTACTGATTAGGATCAGATGTGTTTCATGTGGGCACACCTCTGTGTGTGAGAAGGGACCCACCAATATATGGTCACCGTATCCTGTATAAACAATCCATAAGCAAGCAGAAGGAGAAGAGGAGGAGAGTAGGATCAGAAAGGGAGAAAGGAAGGGGCTGTGATTGAGATTTAATTTGAATTAATAAATAAATGTTAATAAAATAAAATATTCTGAATAGCTAAAGAAACAATGAACCTGGTAATGAGAAAGCCCGCAGTTCAGAAAGCATGTTTACAAGCTATATGTTTGTCAGAAGTTTAATATCCTGAATATATAAAAACTTAAAATCAAACAAACAAAACTGAAAAAACTAAATGACTCCTTCAAAAAAATGGGCATGGCATTTAAATGGAGCTCTCAAGTTCAGAAAAAAAGTTGGCCAATAAATACTTTTAAAATATCTTCATCTTCCTTAGCAATTTGCCAAATGGAAATCAGACAACTTTTGAGTTTTAATTTTAATGCAGATATAATGGCTCAGATCAATTAAACCACCTCTAACAAGTGCTGAAGGGTACATGGGTGAAACCTTCATTCACCACTGGTGAGATTTCAAACTGGTCCAGCCAATCTGATATCAGTGTAAAATTGTCCAATTTTTACACTGATAAAAATCAATCTATCATACTACATAGATCTATTACCCGTTGGCATATGTCCAAAGAATTCAACATCCTATTCCACACATACACACACTTGCTCAGCCCTTTTAATCGCTGATCTAATCACTGTAATAACTAGGAAATGGAAACAGCCTACAGGGACTTCAACTGACAAATGGATAATGAAGATGTGATACATGTACACAATGAAATACTATTCACCTGAAAAAATTGAAATAATGAATTTTTCAGGTTAATAAATTAAAAGAAAAATTATCATATCGAGTGAGGTAACCCAGACTCAGAGAGACAAAAACTGAACAATTTATTGATCTCATCTGAGGCTCCTATCTCTAATTCTTCAGTTGTAAGTACATTTTATCAAGTAAAAATGGACCATTGTGAAGAAAGGTGATGGGGTGCAATAGAGAGCAAGTAAGGCACATTTTACTTGATGGGGGAATGGAAAAGCAGAGTGGAGCTCTAATTGGGGGAGCAGGAGATAAATACAGAAGGATACAGAACTGTAAAATAATAGTAAAGAGGTCTGAAAAATTATAGGAAAATATACTATTACCCGTATGTCTGAAAACCCTACAATTCTTGTATGACTTTGTATAAATATACATATATAATGTAAATGAAATATTTGAATCTGGGCTGACAATGTTCCCTCCAAGACCCAAAGACATTCTGTTAAACAACACTGATTAGAGAATGTGTTGTTGGTCATGGCTATCCAAAAGACTCCCAAAACTTTATTGCAATTGCCTTTGATTGTCTCCTAATGGTGGTATTTAAGTCATTATTGCTGAAATAACAATTCCCTTCAGACACAGAGCCCAAGGACCCCTGAGCTGTAGCTAACCAAAGTGTCCAGGCTATAAATTTGAGAAGGAGCAAGGATGTGGATATGGGAGGCTTTGGAGGAAGGAAAGCAAATGGAGAATCAATGTAATTGTATATAGATATAATGTTTCAAGAAGGTGCCATGCAAGCTTCCAAAGAGGAGAGTAACCGAGTAACCAAGAGTTCTCCACAGCTATGACACCCATGAGTCACAACAATGACCAAGATGGAATGATAACCCTAAATGTTCAGTAGAGACATACATACCTGGGTAGTAAACAACAGCTCTCTACGTAGACTTAAGACAACTCAAGAAGAATGAAACCACTGCTGGTACTAGAAACCTAGCCAAAGAATCAGAACTAGTATATCCGTGGATTTTGGAGAACTTATAACCACCACTTTACCAGAATAGCACAATGCCTGACTACATTCTAAATATTTGTCCTTATACCCCACAGATAAGTCTATTGCTCACCCTTTACTAAGTAAACCTCTCTTTCCAACAAAAGATGACAGTTACAGAAAATGACAACAATCCAAAATGTACAGTTGTGGAGTCTAGTCCCAGTGAGTGCTCTAAATATAACTGCTGCAACTAAGACTCAGGGTCATTGTGGCAAAGGGGGTAGGGAATATTGTAAGAGAGCCAGGACACCAAGGAGTTTGCAGTGAGACTGTGTCTCCTAAAAATCTTATATGCTACCCTCATAAAATCTAACAAATATGATCACATGCACATGAGCTAACCAAGGAACATGTAACTAAACATGTTTTTGGGCAGAGTTGAAGCATCTTAGGCTTTCCCTGCCCAAAAACCTACAGGTGACTGAAGAATCACAGTGAGACCAAAAGATATACCCTTCCCCATGGAAGAACACACCAATTGGTTATCTAATACTGGAATGATGGGCTCTGAAAACACATATACAAGTGCTTTACAGAGACTGTGCAAGTTATGTATTTAGGAATATATGTATATCAGTATACATATATCTATCTAACAAAAATTAATTTAAAAGGACTATAAATTTTAAAGAGAGAAAGGAGGATTATATGGGCGGCTTTGGAGGGAGGAAAGGAAATGGAGATATGGTGTAATTATAATCTCAAAATTATTAAAAATAAATTAAAAATTGTCTGTGTCCCAGAGTGGGTCCAGCTTTCTTGATTTAAGTTAAGGCAACATGAGGTGAATCTGAATTGTAAGTAATACAAATGTAAACTGGTGTAATGACCTGGGTGTCTACTCTGAATTATAGGGTAAATATCAAGGTACAAGGAAAGATTGTGATGTTGAACCATGAACTCATGAAACTAGCAGCTGACTCAACTGGGGTGGGGGTCAGTAACATGATATGTGGAAGTCCTGTCTGACATTTTGCAGGCTTCTTGATTCTTGGATCTGAAAAATTATGAGCAGATTCAAACAAACATATCTAACAGTATTTTAAATTTCAAACAGCAGATCTTCTGAACTTCTCTTGGTAAGCTCTCTGATGCTCTTCTCTTTACTCATCCAGCCTGGATTCTGTGCCCTATCACAATAAGCTGTCAGTAGTTAAGATGGCTGATACCTAACAGGCTAGGGAAGGGAACAATAACTGGAGTTCTGAACTGTTTCCTGATGTGAATCCAATGGTAAATGTTGGGACAGTCAGGGAAATTTTCTGAGAAGAATGTTCATAAAGTCTCTGAATACATAAAGTAAAATGCAGTAAATAATTTTGTTTTCTAATATATTTATCCAAATGCTTCTAGAAAGTCATCAGTTGAATTTACCTTCTCTTTTAATTAAACCAATGGAAATGGAATGCTTACATCAGAATACTGATAGACTTCAATACATCTTCATTAGTTGTAATGTGATAAGAGAGTGCCAGCAATGCCCATGCTACTGAAAAAGCCTCAGGTCCTTTGAAGGAGGGTGTCACCTGCATTATCAATATGTGTCTATATGTATAATTGAAGAAGGTATTAAGTTTTCAGTGATAGCAGTAAAAATACTAAGTGATGTTTTTGCATGCTTGTTTTCTAACACTCTGATTCTTACACTCTAGAGTCTTCTAAAAGCCCTGATGTCTCTAACAGTTGCTGTCTAAGGGATGTAACACCCATAATTGCATGTTCTTATTACTACATGTGGGGAGGTGTTATGTAATGTTCCCTTTAGAGATGAAGCTGTGGAATCCCAGTAGTAAAGGTGGCCATTCATAGTTAAATTTATTGAGGTTTAACTAAGATTCTTCATGTCATAGTCTGCTTTTTGTCATTCCAAAAACCCTTACACTCCATTATTATTTTCCATAATTATTCTCCATGTAGACTGATCCATATGGTGCATATACTTCTATACCTAAAATCTTTAGGGAGTAAAATAATAGACACCTAATATTTTACTTATAAGGCAGTCTGATCTAATCTGTGAATGAATTAACATTTGGACTCAAGGAAAAGACACACTTGAAAGTAGAGGGGTTCCTGGATTGGCCAGGTGAATCAGCTATGTATGAGTTGGACAGTGGCTCGGTGTTCAGAGGAGCAAAGCCACACACTTGAAATAAAAAGCAAAGCAGTGTCAGCTGCAGTGGGGTCTGTTATAATGGAACTAAAAAAAAAAATCAAAGTGATCTTGAAATATTGGCAAGGGTGTCTTTCCTAATCATTATTTGAAAATTATATAGTAATCCCAGGTGGTATATGGAAATATTTCTAAAATGCACTGGGCATTAGAGAATGACTGACCAAAGGGAGAACACATGCTGACTTTCTCAGTTATTTATTAATTATGTTATCTTGGCAAGCTGTTGGTTCACACTATGCCATAGTTTTCCAGTCAGAAAAAACAAAAACATTTGCTAAGATTCAGTGTGTGGACTGAAATGTGCACACTTAATTTTGCTATGCCTTCATCTTCAAGCTGAAAGTAAGTGACTGTCTAATTGAATTGTTATAGACTCACATAATCACAAGGCCCTGGGGATGTTTCTGACATACAATAACAGCAATATTCGCTTCACCTGTGAGTGTGGAGTTAAACTGATGTGATCTTGAGCCAATCCTCTGGGCCTCAGTAATCTCAATTGCAGAGTGATATGAAGATTTCTGTTTCATTCTGACTATACATTGAAATAAAGCATCATCAGCTATCCTTGAATGAATGCTCTTACAAAAGTCCAACTCTTGGATATAATATAATAGCTACAAAAAATTACTAAGCCATCTATGTACATACCGACATTTTTTACTGTTTTTATTATAGCTCATTATGAGTGATTATTATGGCCTTGGTATCTAAAGATAGTTGCTATTATTTCATGCAATTCCAATCCTTTCAAAACTTGGTCTACTTTCTGAAAATACTTATTTGATGGGTGCCATATTTTTAACATTTTCCTCTCAAATGTTCTTCCTTATTAACTTAATTTCATCTGTCTTTGAAACTGAGCATCTGACAATCCCATGCTAAGGTAAATGATATTCCATGAATCCAAAACAACTTTGACTATTATACTAATACATACACATATACACATACATACAGCTGTATGATTTGATTCTCATATCATATACTATATATATATATATATATATATATATATATATATATATAGTGTGTGTGTTGTATCTGGGACACTACAACAAAATATGTGAGACAATAACATTGCAAAGATTAAAGGTTTTATTATATTGAGTCCATACCTTGTACAAGCTAGGCAAGGGATTGACTGTACTGCTTGATAATAGGTGCCAGATACAACTGGGTGATTATAGTGGTGCATATGAAGAACAAAATTCACTACATCACATGGAAGAAATTGAAGACAGTTAAATGCACTCCTTTATACCAATATACACCAAGGCCATTGTGTTATTCATTACAGTGTTTGAGGCTCATTGTTAACAATTTTGAAAATGTCCCCATCAGCACAGTGCATATTTACTCTCAAATCTTGTTTACCCTATGTTGTTTTTTTGGCTGAAATTTTAAGTTTGATCCCTCTGATCGCAAGCCACTGTAGCTATTCCCATGAAGGCGGTGTCAACATTGTGACCTATGTACAAATAGACACTTGATTCCGGTTGACTTCCGTCTGTTTGAACAAGAAGCTTTCTCTAAGTTCCATCTCATCATAAAATAAAAATCACCCTCCACACATCATCATCTTATTTGAAAAACAAGCCAATAATTGATAACTGTATGAGACCTGTATTTTTTTAAAGGAAAACAGAGGAAGAATGGATATGGGAGAGAGAAAATGTGGAGAAAACTGGGAAGAGAGGAGGGAGGAGAAACTGTAGTCAAGATGAATTATATAAAAGAAAAATAAATTGAAAAAACACAAATCAAGTTAACTGAAAATGTGGCTACTTGTATAAATTTTCTCCACTCAAACTTCATGGTTGTCTGTTAAAATAAAATTTAAAAAAGTATCAGATAAAAGTTCTTTTTGTAGCCTTACCTTTCATTCTGGCTTGCTGTACCTAATATTGGCTACCCACTTATTCTGTCATATATCGTTGATACTTTTTTATCTACCTCAAAAAATGCTGATTGCTTAACTCCTCTAACACTACAGACCTAGTGATATTTCATACACATCTTCTGCATGAGTAGATATCACTTCTCCTTCCATCCTTCTGGCCTATCTCCTTTTTTTTGTATCCATATTGTACTTCTTTGGTGTTTGGAATTTCTTTTTAGGTTTTTTATTTTCTTCAAGTTACATTTCAACCATGATCCCTTCACTCCTCCCACTTTCAGTGCCACACTCATACCCTCTTCCCCCTCACCCTCCTATATACTTTTGTTTGTTTGTTTAAGGTATATCTCTTACCCCCCCCAAGAAAAGCTCCCCCTTTCAGTCCAATAAATGACTATTTTTCTTATAACAATACAAACAATAAGGATATCTGGCCACAATTACAAAAATTATGAGGTATAACATACATTCCCAATGTCCAGTACATACATAGTTAGCAACTGATATTAATATTCTATTATCCATTTATCTCAATGAGTTTAAAGTTTTATACTTAACTCAATTTCCATCCTAACCTGCATTACCAACTAAAAAACATCTTAGACCTAGAACATCCTTTTAATTCCTAAACAACTTAAAATATAACTGTGAGACTATAACTATCTAGTCTTCACCTACATCAGAGAACTGAGAAGGATAAATATATCTGATTATACAGGAAGTGCAGAGCCAGCAGCTTCCAAACTAAGAAATGACAAGCAACTGGTTGCCTAGACAGTCCCCAATTTCTCTCCATACATCAGAGCATCTATCTTCAGCCTTTTGACCCAGTATCTCTGACAGACATTAATTGTAAAGCAGGAATTATGAAGGACTTGCCTACCCTGTCTTGGCAGAGCTAAGCTGTTGACTTACCTGCTTTCAAGTTTTGTCCTTTAGGGAAGCATTCTGTCTACAGTTGAATCAAGGGATTTTTCTTGCCCAGTGAAGCTTGCCACTAATGCAACCATTTCCAAATGGAGATTCTTAGATGCTCATCAGGTACTTGGAGTAGAATAGGGGGTGCTGTCAGGAGATGACATGTCTCAATATCAGTAGACAATGGCATTCAAAGATGTTTTCTTTTTAGATTTTGTTTGTTCTTTGTTGTTGGTTTTTGATTTGGTTCATTTTTGTGTGGGTTTTGTTTTTCTGTGTTTTTTTGGGGGGGTTGTTTATTTGTTTGTTTTTTTCTGCTTCAGGACTTTATCAAGACTACCTGTGAAACTACAGCTATATTCAGTTCCCTGGCCTTGAAATTCCTTTAAAGCAGCCATGACTTATTCATCTACTCAACTCTTGAGTCTTTATAAATTGGCTCACAATAGATACTATGTATTTGATATCCTAAAAATAAATGACTGAGTTGACTGTAACTTAGTAACGTTTTATCTACATTTCAATACTTTATGGGACTTTGAAATTGCCACCTAGTAAAGAATAATTGACATATTGTTAGGATGCTACAAACTGAGCCACAGGACTATGGACTGTTTGTTAGCTTACTCTTGGGAAAATTGGACTGCTGGTTCTAACTGGATGTGAGGAGATGTTTATTTGTTTGTCATTTTGCTTTGATTTCTTTTGTAATCTCAAAGATTCTCTCCTATAATATAAGCACTAAATTGAACCTTGTTAAATTGTGTCCTGGGAGCAATATCAAAGGGTCATCCCATCCATTACCACCAGTAGAAAAATGAGTGTCTCTTTAATGCCTCCAGCATGAGAGCAATACTCTTGTTTTTCAGTGAAGTTTTATTTGCAATTGAAGGAAGCTTCTGTATCCTTTGTAAAGTTCCAGGGTTCTGTTTACTCACAGTTCACACAAACATTCTTTAAATCTCAGAGAGAGAGAGAGTGAGAGAGAGAGAGAGAGAGAGAGAGAGAGAGAGAGAGAATTAGAAAGTGACAGCATTCTGGACACATTTGCCAGAGACAGAAGGACATGGATTGAATGATCTTCAAGATTCATCCTCCATGCTTAAACCTCCCACCCATCTTCTCCTTTTGTGTGGTTTTTTGTTTTTTTGTTTTTTTTCCTGGCTCATTTCCTTTAGGGTTAGAGAACTATTGCTGAAGATGACCTTTTCAGTTTACGACACATTTGTACAAGGAAATTTCTTCTGTGTGATAATTTTTTCTATCTCCTTTGTTCTAATAATCTTTCCACACCCACATTCCATGATACTGGTTCATACATATGGTGGCAAACCTCTTCTTTTTAATAGCATGACCCAAATATTCCCAAATATGTACCTGAACTCTTTACCTCACAGTTTTCTAGTTGTAAGTACTGATTTGCCATTTTCCCTAAAGGAATTATGATATTAATCCCATATGATACCTATATCTTAGTAAAATCTCACACATGGTATATATGTTTCAGAATTTAGTACTGACTGTAGAATAAAACTGTGGTTATTGAGAGCAGCCATCTTGTTTGTTCTTAGTGATAACTATCACCATAAATTTTGTTTCAAATCAGAAATAAAGAATATAAAGTTTTTTCTTTTGGGGGGTATAATCTTTTCCTATGCCACTCTAGTATTTTATAAACAGGCTATACTTTTTACAGCAAAAGATGGACATTATTTTGTAAACTCATTAGTTACAGTCTATTAGAACAGAGATGGATGTGTCTGAGATAGCTAGGACAGATAATTATTAGTACATACTAATTAGTTGTATATGAAGTACGAAAACACAGGGCTTGTCAGGGATAAAATAGTAATCTCTGAAACGTACAAAGAAGTAACATTACACAGACTGAGTAGGTTTTATTTAGGAATGTGTGTATATATATATATATATATATATATATATATATACATACATTTATGCCTGCAGTAACAATTAATGATAAAAGAGGCCATGAATTTTAGAGAGAACAAGGAAAAATACATGAAAGGGTTTGGAGAGAGAAAAGAGAAGGGAGAAGTGTTGTAATTATATTGTAATCTCTAAAAATGAAAAAGTAAAACGAAATGACTTTCAGATTTTATGCTATACATACATTCAGATAGACACATCACTTGGTGACTTGAGGAAAAGATGGTACAGTGGGAGGTAATGAGTTAAACTTTCTACAACGGCACAGAAGTAGAGTATCCAACTGGAAGTGTACATCATCAAAAAGAGTCTTATCCATGTAGCATGAACTGGATCATGATGGTAGGAACTGACTAAGTTGTTGGCATTAATAAAATCCTGTAATAAATACAGTTGACAAGATACAAAAGATCTCAGTATAAATTCTGGGAAACCACAATTAGGGTTCCATGCAAAGACAGATTATGTTCAAAGGCATGTTCAAGCAATCAATTAGTCATTTTCTCTTCCACTAGTGTCATTTTCTGTATAATGAAGAGCCCTACACAATATAAAACATATGGATCTATCAGTATTCATACCATTTGCTGTGGGTCTTCCATTATCTTCTTATGCCTTTCTTCTGCTTGCCAAAGCCATCTCCATTCTTGAATAGTTTCCACAAGTTTTAAAATCACTATCCCTTCCTAGAGTCAGTGGATACAGCTGTCCCTTTGAGCAGTTACCCTAGACATTCTGTGATTGGATTATGTAGTTTTGTAACTATGGCTTGTCTTTTTTTTTTTTTTAACTGTTTTTGGTCTTAGAATTAAAAATAAACCTGAAAATTTTTCTGCTGGGCAGTGGTGGCTCACGCCTTTAATCCCAGCACTTGGGAGGCAGAGGCAGGCGGATATCTGTGAGTTCAAGGCCAACCTGGTCTACAAAGTGAGTCCAGGACAGCCAGAGCTGTTACACAGAGAAATCCTGTCTCGAAAAACCAATATATATATATTTTTTTTCTAACATTTCATGCCCAAGTTTGTCCTTGTTATGTACACAGGAGAGTTCAGAGGCAATGATAAAGCAGAGGAAGGGGACTGGGGCAGTTATCTGCTAAATAATCTTCTGTCTATACACCGACAAGCACTCAGCACATACACTCATGAGGCAAGGAGAAAGAGAAGGAGAGAGAAAGGCAGAGAGAGACAGAGAGAGAAGCTAGGCAAATTAGCAATGAATACCACATTCCAACTCTATTTGATATTTTATAAGAACTAAACTAAGCAATCATAAAACCAATTTATCTTCTGTGCACCCCTAGGATGCAAACTGCCAGGCTAATAATTTATTGATCTGTTGATTAAAGGTGTTGAAATGTTTCTGTGGTGATACAAGATTCCTTAGCATATAAAATATCTCAGAGATGTTATAAAAATTTACTCAGCTCTCCTGCTATTAGGGGTTGCTTCATGGGTGGGAATGAAATGTTTATAATCATTTACTAGGACAAGCCCAAGACTTAGTTCTGTCACTGTCTCTCTTGGTGTGAAAACAATGTATTTCAATGATCTAGACAATAAGATTATAAAAACATTTTCTAGGCTCCAAATTTGAATTATCCCATTAGTAACATTTAAAGACTGCACATTCAGAAGTCCTTACGTATCTCATGTTTTCTTTTGTGTTAATTAATTAATTAATAATTAACTTATTTACTTATACAGATTGTTTCTCTGTATCCCAGGCTGGCCTCGAACTCCCAGACACTCCCAACCTTAGGGTTACTGTTATGAACCATTTCTACCTGGTTTTAAGAAGTCATGCTTTCCGTATCCCCCTTTATACTACACTGTTAGAACAAACGCCAAGTATAGTTCTTGGTAGTCCTGCCTGAGTTGCATTGACAGGGCTTTATTTGCTCTCCTAGTTACAACTACTAGGGGAAATACCAGATTGTCAAACAATTATTGTTAAATTTGTCAAATTTTGAAAATGAAATATAGTCTCTTATTGACTCTTAATTTTAAAGAATTGTATTACCAAATAGCATAATGATACCACCTTTGATAAATAATATCATTCTTGTATTCCTTATCTGTAGTCCTATACATCACAAAGACAAATGGTTTTGTAAATAAGATCCCATCTCTGTTTATATCCCCTGGCCTTTGTCTTCAAGTTGCCCATAGACTTGCTAAAATTAAAATTCCTCTTAGTGCTTGGTCATAGTCTTTGCTCTCCCATGCCGAGACCACTGTGTCTGCCTCCTTGGTAAGATATCCTTGGAATTACTCAATACTCAACCCAGAAACATTGGTGTTCACTTAACCTTTTCTATTATCTTTATGATTTTTATTATTCATGTGTTATTGGATGTTTTGCCCCATAAATAAATGCCACTTTTTTTTTCTATAACCTCAGTGAGAATACCCAAAACCAAAACTCACCCTCAACATCTCTTTAGAATACGCCAGGAGCTGCGGAGTTCATCCCTTGTGGCCATCAGGTATAAAGAAGACTTTTCATTATTCTCATTAGGCTTATAGCTAAAGTCAAAATCATTCCAAATTCCATAGTTGTGAATCACATGTAATTGAGTTACTCACCAGTTCTGACATTTTGAAAGATGAAGAAATGTAATGATTCAACTCAACATTATTATTTTCTATTTCTCAGAGGTTAAGAAGAGAACTTTGAAATGAGATGGAATGAAGGGAGCACTTTGGTATTTCACAAAATGCAGAGATATTTACAAGAGGCTATCTCCCTTAAATCCAAATAAGAAAGCCCAAGAAAACTGAATCACGGAACTTAACATGTTTATAAAGATAGGCTCTAGGGTAACTACCTACTTAATATGTGGCTTTACATATCTTATTGGACACATGTTTGGAGAGGTTGGATACTGAGCATATGAATTGTGATAGTGAAGCAGGCAAAAGAAATGCACAAGAAGAAATCCAATTATTGGGTTTCTCAGGGACAAATAAAAGTTATAATAGCTACTCTTCATATTGCTGTGACCAAATATGTGACAAGAACAAGTTGGGGAGGAATTGTTTATTCAGGATTATGGTTTGAAGATATGGTGCATCATGTCAGGGAATTTGTTTGATGGGAAGCCTTGAGGCAGTTTGATATGACTGCATGAAGCTATTTGCTCCCAATTCCTTGGACCGAGAAGCAAAGAGGGAGTTTGTCTGAAATGGAGGCCAGGTTATCACCCTCAAAAGCTGCCTATAGTAACTTACTTTCTCCAGATGCATCCTACCTCCAAAATGAGGGCTTCCCAGCTTTTTTTTGCTTTTCTGTGCAATGTTGGACAAAGAATTTAGAACAGAACTTTAGTATACCAACAATAGGAAAGCTGACAAGCTAAATTGGTATAATTTTAGTGATAATTGTCATGACAAAGAAGCAAGGTAGTCCTCATGAAATAATTTTAATTATTCAGGGTCTCTTGTGGACAAAATTTCAGTTTAACCTGAAGACAATGGTCAGACAAAATGTTTGTCTAAATCTCTAGGAGAGGAGTTGGAGACAGAGTCTTATCTACAATGGAGTAGATAAGATTCTCTTTGATTCTTGAGGAAAGTAATCAAATCTTCATGGATGCCTTTGACATTTTTTATTATGAAAGGAAAAAGAAACAAACATGAAACTATTACTTTATTTAATGTTAGGTGAGTAACAAATGCATCAGCATGTGGCTCCACAGAAACAGTTTTAATTCTCTTTGTGCTCTCCAAATTGCTTATAAGAAACTTTCCTCCTAGTTTTATTATTAGAGCCCTTCATTATTAAAAATGACTGATCACACAGGTAGGTTCTGCCAAAATATGATGACATGATTAAGATGTGACTGTGGTGAAAGGAGTATTTATATCTTGGAAGAAAGAACATAGTAAATAGACATGATCACATTTTCCTTCAAGTTAAATAAAAGTTTGCAGCAGGTAAGATATTTAAGGCAACTAAAACATTAAAATATTATTCATTTTACAAGAAGTCTTTTAAATTTGTTCTTGTCTGTTTTGTTGAAAATAAATTCTTCTCTTAAACAATACATCCTGATCACAGTTTCCCTCCTTCTACTCTCCCAGCTCCCCTCTACATCTCCTGTCTCCCAGATTCATTCCCTGTCTGGTTCCCTTCAGAAAAGAGCAGGCCGCTAAGAGATAACAACTAAACATGACAAAGTAAGATACAGTAAGACAAGGCAATAGTCAGACAGTACAACCCAGTGGAAGGAAAAGAATCCCAAGAGCAGACAGAAGACTCAGAAATACATCTGCTCCTACTGTTGGGAATTCCAGAAATCTTAAAATGTTTTCAGAGTCTTAAATCAGATTTAAAAAATCAGGATAAACATTTTTTTCACTGTTCATGGGTCTGTGATAAGCAATGTGTTAAAATGTTTTTTTAAATGACATTTTTCTTTAATTTGATATTGCCATAATTTCAGTTTCATTTAGGCAGCTCTCACGATGTGTCTGTGAGGAGTAAAAAAAAATGGAAGGACATTTGTCAAACATCAGTTTCCAGTAGGTTATGCACCTATCTCAGACACATTAGTATAATAGTAAAAGGACTGGCTGGTGGCTGTCCCTGATCAGCTTTCCCAGAAGTGCATGCAGTTCACCTTCAGATATGTCAGCTGTTAGCTAGTTGACTGACTGTCAAATCTGCTGTGCAACAGAACCACATTGGGAGAACCTGTTAGCCAAAGTGGCTATTCTGGGTACCCAAGTCCTTTGCAAAATTAGGAGTTCACAAGACTATTTGTTATTATTATCATCATCATCATTATTATTGTGATTATGATGATGATGATTTTATACACCATATTATTTTCCAAATTAAAAAATATGCTACTCAAATAAACATATATGTGTTTAGAGCTGACTACTCGGGACTGCATAATGTGTTGGGGGATTCATCCCTAGACAAGATCGATCCTCCCTTTCTCAGCAGCCATTAATGCCTTATGGCTCTTCACATGAGGAATGGAGCCTTGTGAGGTTTGTCCCACCCACATTGCATGTCAATTGGTTTCGTCACTTTGTGATTCTTATTTAAGAAACCATATTGTTTAGGTTTGATGGGTGCATCCTTCCTATCATTTACACAAGACAGTAACTTTCAGCACCAGCCCTCATTCTTGGGACCACTCGATCTTCAACAGTGCTCCCTGATCCTTTGCTAGGCATAATATCGTGTACATGGCCCAGATGGTCAGCTAGAACAACTTGACCAGATATGGGTTTTTGTAAAGGTCTACAATGATGCAAAAAGAATACTTTTTAATGAGAGGTAAGAACTATGATTATCTGTTGGTATAAATATAAGTATTTAGAAAGATGTTCACCAAACCCTCATCTGACAGAGGGCTAATATCCAAAATTTACAAAGAACTCAAGAAAGTAAATGCCAAGAAACCAAATAATCCAAACAAAAATATGGGGAACAGAGCTAAACAGAGAATTCACAAAGGAGGAAACCCTAATGGCTGAGAGATACTTGGAGAAATGCTCAGCATCATTAAACATCCAAGAAATGCAACTCAAGAGAAATCTAAGATTCCATCTCACACCTGTGAGAATGGCTAAGATAAAAAACCCAAATGACAGCACATACTGGAGAAAGGGGAACACTCTTCTATTGCTGGTGGGAGTGCAAGCTTGTACAACCACTATGGATATCAGTCTGGTGATACCTTAGAAAATTTGGAATAGCTCTACCTGAAGACCCAGCCATACCACTTCTGGGTATATATCCAAATGATTCCTTACCAAACCACAGGATGTTTCCTCATCTATGTTCATAGCAGCCTTATTTGTAAGATCTGGAAACTGGAAACAACCCCAATGTCCCTCAACTGAGGAATGGATTAAAAAAACAAAACTGTAGTACATCTACACAATGGAATACTACTAAGCTATCAGAAACAACGAAATCATGCGATTTGCGGCCAAATATATTGAACTAGAGAAGCTTATCCTGAGTGAGCTAGCTCAGATTCAGAGCGATGCACATGGCATCTATTCACTTACAATCGAATTTTAGCCATATAGTATAGGATAACTATACTACAACCAATGCACCAAAGGGAACAGGAACATAGACACTTTGCCCTAGTGATGCTGCCTTG
The DNA here is from genome assembly GCA_907164525.1 of Lophiomys imhausi. Taxonomy (NCBI): domain Eukaryota; kingdom Metazoa; phylum Chordata; class Mammalia; order Rodentia; family Muridae; genus Lophiomys; species Lophiomys imhausi. The sequence continues at coordinate 28,056,886 of CAJQZJ010001826.1, read as the reverse complement.
TAGGACCCCAGTGTATGAGGAGGCTCTTGGCCCTCATATGACTGCTGAACTGAGGCAGTGGACTGATATGTAGGGACACTCCACTCCGGAAGAGTGGAATGGGAGGGATAGGGGGTAGAAGATGGGAGGGCAGGACTGGGAGGGGTGAGAAGAGGGTACTGTGATGGAGATGTAACCTGAAGTAATAAATAAACATTAAAAATATATAAAAAAGAATGAAATTAGAAACTATACTGGTTTAGGGAAGTGTTAGTAATAGGATCTCCTCTAGGGTACATTGCATCATCAGTTATGAGTAGTGCTCTTAGTTTACAGTACAAGATATGAATTTCTTTTTATTGAGCCTGATTTAAATCCAATCAGGTGGCTGTCACTTACCTTCAGAATAAGTTTCACTACTATTCCCCATGGTTATCTTGCCATTCTGGTCATTGTTTTGGTTCATAGCCATTATAGCAGGGTAGGACCACTGATTATTTTTCTCCTTTGACAGATTGCATAGCTTCCTCTAGTACCATGAGAGCTAGCCCTCATGGAAGAGGCTTTGGGTCAGTTCCTATTTATTCCTCCAATCCTCAGTCTAAATATCAGCAATGAAGTCTTACATTCAAACTATGGCTAAAAAAAAAAAAAAGGCAATGGCAATGGTCTATATTATTTGGAAGTAACTTGGACTCTACTAATCAGCTCCCCAAATGAAGGTTTCCCAAGTCTTGCACTGACAGTTTTTCTAGGTAGACTATTGTCGCGTCCCCCTCGACCAGCAAGGACGACGCAACTCGCAAAAGCTCTTCTCAAGCAGTTTATTCAGGTCCCTTGAAAATAGTCTTCCAAATCCTTGCTTGTGTCTCTGCTTGTGTCTCTGTGTCTCTCTGCTTCTCCTCCCCCAAGCCCTTATATGCCTACTCAAACCCAATCAGATCATGCCACCTAGCGATCCAAGATAGGCTCACAAAAGGAGGAAGCACACTGGGCTAGGCAGCTGCTACCAACTAAGGCTTGTTTACAGCTAAGCTTGAGCTTTCTGGCATTAAGCCAGGCGCCATCTTAGGGTTGCGGCTCACCACAGTTTTGTGGCTCGCCACAGATCCCCCTTTTTGTTTTAAAATGCAACAGGCAAGGGTAGAGGTCTGATCTCTGATATGCATGTAAAGGATATTGTAATGACCCCACGCCCAGTAGCCAACCAGGCTGGTGCCATACCCGTCCAGTATCTTTTTCTCGGAGATGGGAAACTAGGATACCAACGCATATGCAATCAAACATGCCCTTCTTGAAGTCGCTAGAAGCTGACCCCAAGTGCAGTGCTTAGCCTCGCATCCTGAGCATGATGATAGCTTAGTCCTTTAGGACAGTCAACCAAGCTTGTGGCTGTCTAGCCTCCAAGGCAGCAAAGGCTTGCACCAGCATGGCATTACTTCTCTGTGAAATCCTCATCTTACAGATACACCATAGGGCAATGAAACTGACTAGGAAGAGCATGCCTCCTAGGGCACCCATTCCCGCCCATTCCTTCAGATGATTCATGGCTCGGAGGATCCATGTTGACAGTCCTTCAGCAACAGAGACATCAACCCGGGTGGAATTCACATGCACGATGGCAGTTCTCAGATTCTGCATCAGCTTATCAAACTCGCCAGACCAATTTCCTGTAAGATACTGAGAGAGTTGCTTAGACAAATTTGCAGCTACAGTATAATTTTGATATGGCACAGAGGTAACACACAAACCAGTCATTTTCCACTCACAGCCAATCTGGGCCACCTGCCACAATACATCCAAGGCCGTGGCTACATTGGCTGACAAATTATTCAAGTTAGCAGCAGTCTGCACTGAGGCATCCAGGCTTCCAACCCCTTGTTCTTATAAGGGGTGATAGCTGCTTTACACTCCTTTGTACATTGTTCATACACAAGTTGTTTAATTAAGGGCATTGCCAAATCAGGGTCTCCAAATACCCTTCCAGCTGCTTTAACCATTCTAGCCACGAAGTCTGAGAAAGGCTCCAGGGGATCCTGAATAATCTTGGTTAGATTGCCATTCACTTCCCCTTTGTTAGGCAATGATTTCCAAGCTCTGGTTGCGATTAAGTTGATTTGCCCAAACACCTGAGCCGGATACCCAGTTTGTTGTTGAGCAAATTGACCTTGCCCAAGAAGCATGACCACATCCCAGGCTGGGTTTCCTGCTGCACGATTAGCAGCAGCTTGTTCATTAGCAAACTCAATCAAGAAAGCCTTCCAATCTAAATACTGCCCAGAGGACAGGCAGGCACGTGCCAAGCTCATCCAGTCACTAGGAGTCATGCAATAACGACTAAGAGCTTCCACCTGAGCTACAGTGAAAGCAGCATTAATCCCATAAGTGCGGACAGACTCAGCGAGTGCTCTAATTACCTTAAAATCGAGAGGTTCATGATAACGATTTCCCTCTCCATCCTGAAAGACAGGGTAGTACAGCTCATGTCTCACTTCCCTCCTGACATTTGGACAGAATGACCGCCCACTAGGATCACTCGGAGGGGAAGTCTCATTATATGAAGGCAGCGCCAACACAGGCGGCCCCGGACCTGAGGGCTCTATCCGGGTACAGTCAGAACTCTTCCTCAAAGATGACTTCTCCATATCCTTTTCTAACATTTCAAGTTCCTCTTCAGACTCTGAGCTATCCTCTTCCGAAGTATCTTTCCCAGATTTGACCAAGCGCTCCTCTTTTAACTGCTCTAATGCCTCTTGTCCCTTTTCCACGGCCTTGCAATATCTCTGATCTCCTAAACAACTCCGAACAAGTCTCCAAATAGGCCGTGCTCCTCCCTGCAATGTACCTTGCTCCCAGGCAAAATCTAGATCTCTCCCAAGCTTATCCCAGAAACTGATAAAGGCCAGCAAGGCCAGCATTCGCTCCATTTCTGTGAGGCACTCTCTGCTTTCCTCACCTTGCTCTGCCAGTTCTGTCTTCTACTCCTCCGAATCCCGGAACTTTATTGCTCCCTCTGGAGACCTTATTGCCTCTTTACTGAGGTCCTTATTGCTCCCTCCCAGAGACCTTATCTACTCGTCGGAATCCCGGAACTTTATTGCTCCCTCCCGGAGACCTTATTGCCTCTTTACCGAGGTCCTTATTGCTCCCTCCTGGAGACCTTATAATTCGCAACTTCCCGTGAAACTTTACCTTTAGTTCGCAATTTCCGCTTAACTTTACCTTTAGTTCGCAATTTCCGTGAAACTTTACCTTTAGTTCGCAATTTCCGCGAAAATTTACCTTTAGTTCGCAATTTCCGCGAAACTTTATTGTCCCAATTTATCCCAGGAACTTACCAGTGCACTGCCCCTGACTGCAGGAGTTCTGAGTCTTTTCTGGTTCCCCATACGGGCCACCACTTGTCGCATCCCCCTCGACCAGCAAGGACGACGCAACTCGCAAAAGCTCTTCTCAAGCAGTTTATTCAGGTCCCTTGAAAATAGTCTTCCAAATCCTTGCTTGTGTCTCTGCTTGTGTCTCTGTGTCTCTCTGCTTCTCCTCCCCCAAGCCCTTATATGCCTACTCAAACCCAATCAGATCATGCCACCTAGCGATCCAAGATAGGCTCACAAAAGGAGGAAGCACACCGGGCTAGGCAGCTGCTACCAACTAAGGCTTGTTTACAGTTAAGCTTGAGCTTTCTGGCATCAAGCCAGGCGCCATCTTAGGGTTGCGGCTCACCACAGTTTTGTGGCTCGCCACAGACTATCGCTTTTAGGAGAACTGTTCTTAACCCTGTAAAACAATATGCACACACCTATATTCACATGCAAGTTAAGTAAATATAAGATATTACTTTCTATGTTTTTTCCAACATCCTTAGTGTATTTATTTGTTCTCCCTTGACCCTGCCTTCCTTTCCCATTCCACAGATGAGTATCTGCTTCCCCCTGTTTTGTTCCATTTCTCCTACCATAGCTTTGTGTCCTACCATTCCCCTCTTTAGAGCTTTTCCCTTATCTCTTTTATTTGTAGCAAGTATTCACAAATGAGAGAGAACAGTGAGGAGTTTATCTTTCTAGAGCTGAATATTCACTCTAATGGCTTACAATGCATTTTATCTTATTTACCCACCTCAATGCCAACTCTTCCTAGTCCTATCCGCTTTCCTACCCAACCACTTTGGGTCTTGTTTTTAATGTATAAAATCCATTGCATTCTGGGTTGTATGGCCATATACTGGAAAATGTTTGATGTATCATGGACAATACTCTTAAAGAAAACTAACTCTCCCTCTCGAGAAGCTTTTCATTTCCCAAAGGTCTTCTGCTTGGTGTGGGCCTTTGTGATCACTCCCTCTCCCCATGCTAGGAATTGGTCTGTCCTGAGGCTGCACACTGCTTGTGTATGCTATCATATTATCTATAAGTTAATCTATGCAGCTGACCTGCTGTGTCAGCAATAAATTGTTTCCTTGTAATCACCTACCACCTCTGACTCTTACACTCTTTCTGCCTTGTCTGCAATAATGCCTGTTTGGAAACACTTTATAAAATAAATATAAATTAACCTATACCCCAACACTCTCCTTATACCATGAGCCTACTTTACGTTTTAACTACTGCCTTAGTTCATTATTACACTATGAATACTAATTCTGATTTTTTTAAAACATAGTTGGAAACCTAGATATGTTTAAAGCTTTTGTTTTATGATTCAACAATGTATTGTAGATATCTATTGATAAATATAAATAAATAAATAATTTAAAAACTCTGGTATAGTGTGTAATTTCATGTATTTGCCAAACAGTGCCTAGCTAAGTGGATAATGATGTTAAATTAAATTGTAGGTAATTATATGTGGGGAAAAAAACCCTTTAAATCAACACAAATACATGTAATGTGAAATATTCTATGCAATATCCTAAATTTGGTGTTTATTTAATAATCTATATATAATTAAAGTGATGACTTGATTTAAAGTCAATATTGAATTTTTTCAATCTTTTAAATACTTCTCACACAGTTAAAATGTCATGGTAATATTTATCTTCAATTTTTTGTTTATTTCACTTTCTTTGCCCAGATAGTAGTTAATTCTGAAACACCTACAACATTTTCATTATTTATATATTTCATTTCAGACTTACTAGACCTTTATTTTTCTTTGGTTTTGTGGCCATCACTTGTGTGTGTGTGTGTGTGTGTGTGTGTGTGTGTGTGTGTGTGTGTGTG
>CAJQZJ010001826.1:28038236-28048262 GCA_907164525.1 Lophiomys imhausi | reverse complement strand
ACACACACACACACACACACACACACACACACACACACACACACACACACACCAGGGGTGGAGAGGGAGAGGGAGGAAATGGAAAGGAAGAGAATCGTTTTTCAGCAATGACATGCTGTCACTATCAACAACTTCTGACTCACCTTTCCCAGAAATGACAAACCATCAACAGCACCATTGTAAGGGGTGGTGACTGAAGTTCCTCTATCTTATCTATGTCGAAATGTTGGCTGGATTGATCTTGAGCAAGTTACTCAAGACTTTGTAAGTTCGTGATTGCATTAGGTATGTCATTTCCAGAAGACAGATATTCACAGCACTCCTCTGAATCCTCCAGCTCTTACATTCTTTTTATCTCTTTTCTGTTTTTATATTCTCAAAGTCAAGCCTCACTTCAGCTGACAATGGTACCTGCCAGAGAGCTGTCACTCAACTGATTTTTTTTTTTTTTATTCCTTAAAAGATGACAGTTACCTCAAAGTATTATAGTGGGAGTTATTTCTTTTCATTCACTGGAAATAAGTGAAGCAAAAGACTATCTTCTAGTGTAGCTTTAAATGTGTCATAAACTATGCAGACAGGACTACATAATGAACAGACTTTGCAGGTAGCTACATATATAAATCATGATATAACTCTTATATACAGTTTTACATATATATGTATATATGTATATCATTCAAATGATATATATATTAGCAGGGTTATCTTTATATAAAGGTTATCAACTTAATTTTACTAACAACAATATTATGTACCATATGACATGCTAAGAGCTGACTATGCTGAGTGTAATTTTTTATGTGTTTTTACATTTTTTCCTCCATTCGTCTATGGATGGATATCTAGACTGATGTCATTTCCTAGGTATTTTGAATGACTGAATGGATAAACAAGGATGTGAAAGTTCTTCTTCAGTAGAATGTAAATATCTACTGAGTATATACCCAAGAAGGTTAAATCTGCATCTTGTAGCAGTTCGTACTGTGTTTGCTTGTTTGATTTACTTGTTTTGTTTTGTTTGTGTTTATTGAGACTCTCTGCACTGATTATCTAAGGGGCTGCACCAGTTAACATTTCCAGAGACTGTATAAGAGTCTTCATTTTTCACACCAAGGCCAACACATACTGTCCAAATTGTTGTCAAATAGTGATGGCAGCCATTCTGGCTGGGGGAAAGTTTCAATTGGCATTTCCCTGATGAATAAGGATGCTTAGCACATTTAAAGTGTTTTCTTACCATTTAAATTCCTTCCTTTTGGAATAGTTTCCTGTAAAGTTTCATATCCCATTTCAGTTAGATTGTTAATCTTCTTAATAACTTAAAAATTATTTGTATATTATAAACAGTAATCCTCTATCAGATATGAATTTGGCAATAATTTTCTTTTCTATGAGATTTTCTCTTTACTCACTTCAGTTTTCTTTGCTGTGAGGACGTCTTTTCATTTTGTGAGATCTTATTTGATGATTGTTGGTTTATTACCAATTCTACTTGAATCTTATTTAGTAAATCCTTACTTTAGCTTGCATGCAAAAACATACTTGTTCATTTTCCTGTACAGGTTTAGGGTATTATTGGGTATTATGTTGATATCCTTGATCTAATTGCAGCTGATCATTGTACACAGTGAGTGTTAAGGATCTGTTTTCATTTTTCTGCATTTCCAAATTCAGTTCCCAGTTTCATTGGGATCCATTTTATGGAATTAGTAATTTTCAAAGAGACACAGATTGTTGCTTTGTTTCTGTTTTCTTGCTGTGCACTATGGACAGGTACAGGAAGTTTGGGCCAAGCAGTTGGGACCAATGGAGCCCATACCTGTAATGCTTGTGAGTTGGGCAGGTGATGAAATCTGGACCCAGGTTTCACCCAATGGTACTACGAAGCTCCTATCCTGTTAGCACTTAGTATTGTACATGGTAGGGAGTGCCAAGAGGAAAGATTAGGTTGAGTGGTGAAGGTTGGGAAAGCCCTCATGTTGGTAAGAGAAGCTGGGCAGTAAGGGAAAAACACATGAGAGTTTTAAAAATAATGGCATAAATATTTCATATTCAGCTCTTAGAATATTTTCTTGTTACTTAATATTGCTGTTAGGGAAACTAATTTATTAACTTTCATATAAAGATAACCCAGTTTATTTCAACATCATCTTGTGTAGCCTAAGCATTTTTCTATATGTGTGTACAAGTGTATATAGAAGGAATGTAGAGTTCTTTATAGGCGTATCAACACATAAATCTGTTCTGTCCAGTTGGCATGATATTTAGTGTTACATTTGAAGACTGTCTTTTGCTTCATGTGTTTCAAATTATGAAAAGACATAGTTGTTATGATAATATTTGATGTAATTTTATTTTGTTTCATCTTTAAAGAGGAAATTAAAAACAAAATAGATGACTGACAACTCTCTGGCAGCTACCATTGTAGGCTGGAATGAGTCCTATTCTGAATATACAGAGAATGGAAGGCCTAATTGTCTGCACCAAGGAAGAAAATCTTTCTCAGGCAGGAAATTTCCATGTGAGACTTAAGAAGTAAAAGAGTTGCAAGACAATAGAAAGGATGTCTTACACAAGAGAAACAAATAGAAGCACATAGGCAAATGCTAACAGTAGTACAAGTGAGCATGGCCATATCGAGAAGTATTTAATATGATCTCCGGAAGGGTGTAGTTATTACAGAACTAATTACTCAGCCTGCTGTGGTCAGATCAGTAGGACTGATCTCTTGAGGTTAGAGTTGTAGGTAGCTGTACTGAAATCAGTAATGTGTCTCTTGCTATTCATGTGGTTGTAATTGGTAGTAAAAATTGGTCAATATATGAATGAGACACCTCCACTCAAAATTAAATAATTTTAAACAAATCAAGAAAAATATTGTTAAATTTCAGTCATAGATACTAAGCTTTGTAGATTATATTTTATCATGCAACATCAAGATTTTATTCAATGCTGTTTTAAAGCAAATACACACGTAAGAGCACAGAAGCTAATAAATTCCTATTTCCCAGACAGTACAGACACAAGTAAGGGAAGTGAGGACTTTCTGTATCCAATGTGTTTCCTCCTTCTCTCACTATATAACCACTCCATAACAAAGTATGTGAACTTCTGATCAAATTCCCTTTCTATCTTACCACCAGGAATAACTTTCATTTCACAGGTGGGAATAGATACATATGAAAGAAAAAATAAACAGTGAAAAGATATGAAAATACAAGCCCCTGTAGAGGTAGAGTATGACACTGTGGAATCTCCTCAGATGCCCTGCCCACCAGCAACAAATAAACCTGACGAGGGACCATTGCAGTGAAAGTAGGGCACATGATGATGAAAGGTTGTTGAGGAGAGCTAAAGGGGAGAGACCAAGTCAATACCTCCATCTTAGTAATTACATTAGTTTTGAGGATGCTCAGTTATGTGGTTTGTTCTCATTAATCAAGGAAGAAAACACTCCAGTGAGTCTATGCAATGACTCAAAATAAGATTTCTTAGTGCTTAACCAGAGAGGCAAGAAGGATACATTAATTGACCATCCTAATTCATTTTGTACTGAAATAGGTCATAAATCAATGATAATTAAATAACCTCCCTTTGAGTTTGATTTAATTTCAGACATGTGCAGAGGGCTGAGAAAGGAACATTATGTAATAGGAAGTAGCATTTCTTCTGCTTTCAGACAACTTTCTTTTTCTAATCCCTCCCATGGAGTGCATTTTTATTGGTTTCTCAAGCTTTCTCACTGTCCCTTTGCCATTAAGAGGCATTATTTTTCATGTGAGAATTCAGAAAATTTTATTTTTTATCTGATATCTTTCTTGTCTCTTACTCTTCGTTGGTCTCCTGTCCCATTTCTGAGAGGCAACTGATGCTGAGGTGAGCCTGCCCACTTCATGGTCATTTCTCTTGATTGCTGCCAGATTGGTTTAAACTGAAAGCAGGGAGGAAGCTTTAATTAGGGCTTGCATTGTATATGTTCTTTTCCAGATGAGACGACTTCATGAAGAAAGCAGCAGGAATTCATGAGAAAACAAGTGAATAAGGCACTGGTAAAGATGAGAGCTGGGTGGGGGTTGGTAAAGCACCCACAAAATTCAGCACCTGTCTTTTCTATCTGGAAATGAAAAGAGTCTCTATCACCCTGAAGAATTTGGGAATCTTATCTTCAGCATCAATAGCTTTTCACCTCTGCTTTGTTTACAATAAAAATGCTGATTTGTATGTGTGCTTCTTATTCTAAATATAGTGGATCGTGGCAGTGCTTAACATGTGAATTTGGCTGTCTTATAAAATAATTATAGTCACTTTTTATTGAGCACTAACTCTACACCCAGAAGTATTTTAGATTGAGAAACTTACAGTAATTTAGCACAAGGTTCTCATAAATACAGGGCAAGAAATTTAATGTCATACTACTTTTTCATTATATGGATCAGAAAACTGACCTAGAGAAAGAACACCAGCTTTCAAGCTGCTGAATTTAGGTTATAGTAAAGGTTTTGGTTGCATTTTTGTAACTCAGGACTGAAGAATTGTCAGAGAAACGGAAGTTTGGGTATGAAGCCTGGGTAACTACCTCTCAACTTGCCGATACTTCATCCTTCAGATTTTCTCATTTTAATTATTGCTCTACAGGCTCTGAAGAATACTGTAAGTAGGTATTTGCAGTTCTTTCAAGAGATGAGCACGCTCATGGTATATCTGCCCATTTCACTTTTCAAATTAATATGAATCTTTAGGAATTACTTCTAATTTATTTTTATCCCAACAATATTTGCAAACACTTTGGTTTGGTATGTTTGAACAGTCATCAGTCGTAATATGAAACCATTACATTTTCTTTTCAGTTTTACATATTAGGCCTATTTTCTTCCAAGAATTACTTTCTTCAAATAGAATTAAATAAGAAGATGATTCAATATAGAATTTTTTTCCTACATTTTAGGGATAGAAACTATTAGGTCTGTAAGCATGATAATCTAGACCATCTGACTTGGGATCATTGTCATCCTCTAGTTGGCAATTTGAGTCTGGATAATTAGTTAATTATAATTAGACATAATTTAGTCAGAATTAAATTAGTGTCCTTCTGGAGAGTCAAGAATCAAATTAATTAATTTAATTTTTATTAATATTTGTAACAAGAGAGTGATATTATCACTGATAAGGAATGGTAGTTCATATCCTGTAGGACAGCATGAATTAGAAAATTAAGTATATGAGAACATTTTGGGGTACATGGATGAGGATTATATTGGTGTGTGTGTGTGTGTGTGTGTTGTGTTGTGTTACGTTATATGCATATATGTGCACATAACTGTAACCATACCTTTATGTATGAATACATACAAATATATGTATGAAACACATGAATACAAAGATTAATTGTAGGAGCCAGGTGTGGTGCCACACGCCTTTAATCCCAGTGCTTGGGAAGCAGAGGCAGGCAAATCTCTGTGAGTTCAAGCCCAGCCTGATCTACATAGAGAAATCCTATCTCTAAAACCAAACCAAACCTAACCTAACAAACAAACAAAAGATTAAGTGTAGGAATTTAATACATTGAACTGTGGAAACAAATCACAAAATGCCTGAAAATTTGATTTCTTAGTAATTAGTTTGGAGTGATTCTGTCAATAGAGCAGACATCTGATAGGATAATGTATACATTAAGGCCAGAACCTAGAAAAATCTGGAAGCTTCAAGATCAATTTTTCCAATTCATCTATTATTAATTTAAGCTTTCAACTTTAATGGTGGGGCTAGTCTTCAAAGAAAATTGTTCACACCCTTCAACATGAAGCAAAATATATGGCTGACCTACAAAACAGAAGTTTAAAAAGAAGTTCAATAGACAGCTGAGATTCTGTAGACCTCACTGCTACTTTACCACACCAGGATAAATCTGCTACCAGGTTAGTCACAGGCACAGAAGACATGGACAGCCTATTATTTTACAGGAACCCTCTGAAGGCAAAAGCAGAACATTTGTACCTTAATTCCTTTCTTACCACTTTTATGAAAAATTTATAGCCAAAAGGAGCTACAACCAAATGCAGTGCAATTAAATAGGGCCACAACAATGAAAGGTTATTCTGGGCAATTCAATTCCTGCTTAGCTGATATTATGTGATACAAATCCTTGCTGTCATATTTAGCATCAAAATCAATTTTAAAGCCATTTTTGTACTTTGTATTGCAGAAATTCTAAATCAATGATAAAATCTGAAAAGCTTTATTTTTAAAATAATCCTATTAATTATTATACAGAAGCCAATTTTAGGATTCAGTGCCATAGAGATTAATGAATTTGAGAATTCATACTGTAATAAAATAATCCATTCTTGTGATTAGTTTATAGCAGTTTACCTCAATACACAACCATTCTAAGAAATGAATACTAAAAAGTAGATTATAAATATTGGTCAACATTGAGATTTTTTTAGGTAACCCTATCAATGCCCATAACAAATTCCTAGCAATTTGATTGTGACAAAAGCAATAAATGAATAAATCAATTGATAGCTCAATTAAAGAGAAAAAAAAAGCTAAATAAAACAAATCAAATTTTAAAAATCTCCAGATGTGCCAAGCTCCAAATTTGGTAGCAAAGGTTTCAATGGATTACTGTGCAACATGATAATTTACAATGATCATTTGTCAGTAAGAACCTCATGAAATTTGGACTCATGGATAAGACTGTGAAGTCACCTAAAGCTGGATCTACTTGCATAGCCCTCCCCCACCCCCACTTACTTGTTGCAGTTGTGTCTAGAGAGTAACTTTTGGGCTTCTTTTTCTTTACTTAGACTCCTATATCTTGTAGACAGAGAAACTGTTAGTTTTGAATATGCCATCCAAGTGATTCTTTATCAAAACTGATCACCAGCTAATTGTATTTTGTGAACATATGATTGAAAGTACAAGCAATGTTGCTAACAAAAAAAAAGCCACCATTTTCCATCAAAATTATTCTCTTAGTCTGAATACCTCAGAAAATAATGTGGAGTGAATTAAACATTAAATTTTAGGTCAGAGAAAACGGGTGTAAATTCTGTGTCAACTGCTATTTAATGTTCGGAGCATCACTTACTATCTCAAGATTTCTGTCATGGATAACATGGCACGGTAAAGTGGCTCAGATGAGATTATTTTACATATTATGTTAATTAGAATATAAATTTCTAATTCAGTGTACAGAAAAGAATCAGCATCATCACCTCCAATTAAAAAAATAATCTCAACTGTAATGTTAGTATACTGTCAATTTCTTGTTTCTCTTGAGATAATTATGTTGAGGCATTGAGTCCTTATTCACAGAGAAATAGCTAAAGAAACATCTAGAAATATATAGAATCAAACAAGTACTTGAATACTATTGGAAACTAATGACTCTAATGATATCCTATTGAACAAAAATATTTCTATCTTTGTACAAGTTTCCCTAATGAAGAGTACTCTGGTAAGCCAACAGATAGTAAGTGAGATGTAAAGTATTAATGTGGAGGTAAAGAAAGTGCAAAACTGACAAAGAGAAACAAAAATCTACATATGTCCAAGTTATATGTACAGTTGAGAATGGGACATCAAGGAACATTGTGTATTACATATGCATTCAAAGAATTCACCAATGATATGTCTGACCCTAGAGTAGTGGGCTTGTTAATTTTTTGCCAACTTGATACAATAGAGAGTTATTTCGGTTTTAGGATCATCCACTCAGATAATGGCTTCATCAAATTGCTATAGATAAGCCAATGCGGCATTTTCTTTATTTTTTTTTTTTTTAGTTTTTTTTATTACTTCAGGTTACATCTCCATCACAATGTCATCTTTCCACTCCTCCCAGTCCCGCCCTCCCACCCTCTACACCCTATCCCTTCCATCCCACTCCTCTGGAGTGGAGTGTCCCTACCTAACAGTCCCCTGCCCCAGTTCACCAGTCATATGAGGGCCAAGAGCCTCCTCATACACTGGGGGCCTACAAGGCAGCACCACTAGGGCAAAATGTCTCATTGACAGGAAACAGAGTCTATGTTCATGTACCCTTTGGTGCATTGGTTGTAGTACAGTAATCCTGTACTATATGGCTAAAATCTGATTATAAGTGAATAGATGCCATGCACATCTTTCTGAGTAAGGGTTAGCTCACTCAGAATGAGCTTCTCTAGTTCCATCCATTTGGCTACAAATTGCATGATTTTGTTGTTTCTGGTGGCTGAGTAGTTAGTATTCCATTGTGTAGATGTACCACAGCTTTTTAATTCATTCCTTGGTTGAGGGACATCTGGGTTGTTTCTAGTTTATAGCTATTACAAAGAAGGTTGCTATGAATATAGGTTAGGAAATTTACTTATGATTTGGTAGGGAATCATTTGCATGTATACCCAGAAGTGGTATGGCTGGGTCTTGAGGCAGAGCTATTCCAAGTTTTCTAAGATATCGCCAAACGGCCCTCGAACTCATTGGCACAGGTGACAACTTCCTGAGCAGAAAACCAACAGCTCAGGATCTAAGACCAACAAACAACAAATGGGACCTCATGAAACTGAAAAGCTTCTGTAAGGCAAAACACACTGTCATTTGAACCAAACGGCAGCCTACAGATTGGGAAAAAAATCTTCACCAACCCCACATCTGACAGAGGGCTAATATCCAAAATTTACAAAGAACTCAAGAAATTAAATGCCAAGAAACCAAATAATCCAATCGAAAAATGGGGAACAGAGCTAAACAGAGAATTCACAAAGGAAGAATCCCTAATGGCTGAGAGACACTTGAAGAAATGCTCAACATCCTTAATCATCAGAGAAATGCAACTCAAGACGACTCTGAGATTCCATCTCACACCTGTCAGAATGGCTAAGATCAAAAGCTCAAATGACAGCACATGCTGGTGAGGGTGTGGAGAAAGGGGAATTCTCCTCCATTGCTGGTGGGAGTGCAAGCTTGTACAACCACTTGGAGGTCAGTATGGCGACATCTTAGAAAATTTTCTTTATTGTTAATGTGAGCAGCCCCAGCTAAGTGGGGTGGTGTCATGACTAAACAGATGGTAGTAAATAGTGAAGATATATATGTATATATACATATATATATTATCATACCTTTACATGTATATATGTGCACACACACATATATGTTTACATATATGCATATATATGGTATATGTATATATACCATGGAGATATAGTCAATAACAACATTCCTCCAACTCTGATTTTGCCCCTGCCCTCAGGTTTCCTGCATTAAGTTCTTGTCTTGGCTTGCCTAAATGGTGGAGCATCAGAGAGTTGAAAACCAAAATAAACTCTTTCCTCCCTAGGTTGCTTTATTCTTGGTGTTTTATCACAGAAATAGATACTTTAAGACAATTGATTTAGATGTTTCAAAGGTGCACAAGGAAAAGCCACCAACCCTTAGGGTTTTGGAGTTAACTGGAATTTCTAGACAGTGTTCCTGAAATAGGAAAGGGCTCAGGTATGCGTAGTTTAAATTTGGCATCATAGATCATCTGTATGTTTATTAAACGCTGTTCCTCCAGTATTGAGAAACTGAAATATAAGAAATATTTGGTCTTTCTTCTCAAGGAAAATTATAATCTTTCATTTAATTACTATTTCAAATGTTTGTTATAGTTCAAGATCAAGAGAGAAAAAAATACCTAAGAAATGGTTAGATGAAGAACAATAAGGGAAGCAGACAGACTTCATCTTTCTGATCATGGAGATGGTTTTCTGATAAAGGAGACTGAGGAATGGTTGAAAGCAAGAAAGGATACTTGAATGAATTCTACAATATTGGAAGCAGTTTGGCAAATGGTTAGTAGAGGCACAGGAATGCTTTCTGGTAGAAGTATGAAGGACACATTTCAGTTTGAAACATATAGGCTGAGTAGTTTGCTTTGTATAAAGTTTAACTACATGAAATTTTCATTTTCGTGGTCAAATGGTGTAATTTGGACAATGCTTGTTTGTGTGTGTGTGTGTGTGTGTGTGTGTGTGTGTGTGTGTGTGTGTGTGT